>JACXGK010001520.1:53871-68253 GCA_016801125.1 Novumbra hubbsi | reverse complement strand
CGTAGCCTTCCGGCGTTCGACGTCGCCGGCCTTTTAGTCGCCATCGTGTGTGTTGTGTCCTGTTTTCCCCATGTCCTGTGAACGCATCCCTCCCTGATTCCTTACAGGTGCTGCTTGTTACCACAGTACTTAAGCCCTTGTGTTTCTCGTCTCCGTGTCCGTGATTGTTGCTTGTATCGTGTGTGTTATCATAAGTGTTGCGCGTCTGAAACGCGAGGACCTTGCCTTGCCGCTTTCTTCCACACCCATTACAGATACATAACATCCCAGAGGTTCTCAATTAGATTCAGGTTTGACTTCATGCTTTGACACAAAATGCTTTCAATTACATCATTCAAATTTCATAAATACATACAGACAAAAACACGGAGAACAACGCATTTAGTGACACAGTTAGATACAGGACAACACAGTTAGTGACAGGACCACACAGTTAGTGATAGTACAACACTCTTAGTGACACAGGTTTTTGACAGGACAACACAGTTAGTGACACAATGACAGTACAACACAGCTAGTGACACAGTCAATAACAGGACCACACAGTTAGTGACACAGTTAGTGACAGGACAACGCAGTTAGTGACAGTTAATGACAGTACCACACAGTTAATGACACAGTTAGTGGCTTATTGTATAGCAATATTTAATTTTCAATGTAAATTGGAGTATTTGCACCTCCCTAAACAAGAGGTACAGCTGGGCTCAACAGAAGGTCTCTCACTGGCTTCATCTAAATCCATGATCGGTAACTGACCAAATACAGAAGGCATCAATTACTTTCACATTTTAAAACCCCTAAATTAGAGGACAAATAGGTAGTGGTGAGGATGGCAAAGCTAGAACAGCACCAGCAGTGAATGGTATCAGTTACATCCCCGGCTCCGATGTCTGTGCTGCTCAATAACCTGAAATCAGAGACAGGACTCACCAGTCCACAGAACGGGGATTCAAATCAAACGGATCTGTAGGCTTTACACAGGTGGAGTCACACCTTATTTAGATCCACGTTGATAAAACCGCATTGATTCATAAGGAAGCATTGTGTGAACATGTACTATCCACGTCGTGTACTCAGTGAAACTACAGTCATACTAAAAGCATTACTCTGAAAAGACACATGAATCTCAAGAAAATACGCAATTCAAAAAATCCTCCACATCTCTATTAAATCTCCGGGTTCTTCTGGGTTTGCTGTATCACAGAGACATTTGACAGTTATTGAGAAGATGAAAGCATTTTCTGGATGATGATCAGATTTGTTTTGTTGGTTAGAGATAAGCCCAGTCATAGCTGTTGATGCAGACATTACATAATTCCTTAGCGACAGGGAACTAGACACAGTGGTGTGTTTGGCACAGCATAAACAGCTGCATGCTTCATATAAACACCATTTAAACCCACTCTGTGTTATGCCCGACATCGGACGTGGACGATGTTGGGAAACAAATGCCAGTTAACATCCTTGAACATGTCAGGCATGAGTTGCGTTATGCCTTAACGGACCCCACCTCGCCAGAGCACAGAACCCCCAACCTCTCTCCTAAGCCTCGAGAGCCTAAACTACAGATTAGCTTTATTTTTTTCACATAAAGACCTAAATCCGACACCCAACCCCACGGTTTCTCTACAAGGGAGGCCGGGCTAGGCTTTTTGGGGGCATCTGATTGGGTGTTGTCCGAGGGAGGGTACGCAACATGTGCTCCCCCGCTGAAGCTCTTCTCGTCCCACTTAATAATGTCATGGTTAAATGCTATTTAGCATTCATCTCAGATACCGGGACGTAAAATCCCCGTGAATCAAAGTTTACGCGTGGCCTAGGGCCACAAGCCAGTGAACAAACGGCACTCCAGCCCTGTCGGGGAAATGGTGTTATCCCTAGACCACTGTCCATTGGGCTCCGGTGTCGTTACGCTGTGATAGATTAACACTCTGTTCCCACGGGCCTCGGAAGATTTACGCAAGGGGCTCCGGCCCGTTTGGCCCAGTGAATCACATGCATGTAGATAAGAAACCAATGATTAGGTCGGTAATACCTATCAGTACACTACCCAGCCGCCACAAGACAAACACGGCCTTCAGCTGGAATGACCCGCTGCCTGTGGCTGCGTTTCTTTTTACTCACGCAGGTAAACTCACCCCCTCTCTCTGTGCATCTCCCCCACCTCTCTCGCCCTCCCTCGATCGCTCAGGTCTCAGTGGAGGACGAGAACCGCCCCCTGTCCCATATGACGCGGGACAGGGCCAAGATCCCTCACACCCGACGCCTGCCAACACGAGGCCACCTCATGGCCGTGGTAGGTGTCCTGTTTCCCCTGGCTGGTCCCGTCTGAGCTCCTTACCGTTGCATTTGGTTGGTGGCTAATTCACCAAAACAATCCGCCCTAACAATTTAGTCCTACAGGGATTGAATTCCGTATTATCCGATAAATTTCTGTGGACTGAAAGGAATTCCACCCAGTGCCTGTAACCCGAGTGTTCCTCCCCATCAAGGCGTCCACCTCTACCTCCGACGGCATGCTGACCCTTGACCTGATCCAGGAGGAGGACGGCCGCAGCACCGATGGTCAGGACTGCGGGAGCTTCCGGGTCGACCCGGAGAAATCCAGCCAGGTCGGCACTGACTGCGTCAGGTCCAAAACGGACGGCGCCATCGGCAACATCCACCTAGCGGTCCCCGCTGAGGCTGCTGGGAAATCCCAGAGCCTGCCGCGTGAGACCGGCGTGGCCTGCGATGGTGCGCAGCTTCTTCCGAGCCCTGCGGGGAGGTGCTGCTCCCCTCAGCAGGGCAGGAGGCTCACGCCGGCTGAGAAAAGCCGCTGCGCCTCCATGGACGAGATCCTCTCACACTCGGACTCACGGGTGACTAAGCCCCGGGCGGCCATTCCCCGCTCAGCGGTCTCTGCGCCCCCGGGAAACGTGCCCCCGATAAGCCAACTGCAGGACCTCATCGCCCAGAAGCTGGAAAGAACTCAGGAGCTGCTGACGGAGGTGCGCGGGGTGCAGGGGGAGGAGGAGGAGGAGCGTGTGAAGGGGAGGGGGAAGGACTCGCCAGGCAACAGGGCCTCCAAGGGTTCCTCGGAGGGGCACCGGGCGGAGGTGGAGAGGCTGCTGAAGGAGGCAGCAGCCACGTGGGGCCAGGCCAAGGAGGTGCTGGAGGAGGTGAAGGAGCTGAGGGCACTCTACCGGCAGCTGGATTCCCCGCCCACCGCGTCCGCCTCCCTCTCGCCCATCAGCCCCTCTAACAGCGGAAAGCAGACTCACTACAGGAAGAGCATGATGTGACCTTCGGAGAACTGACTCCACCTTGAGTCCCACAGCAAAAAAAAACTAAACATGCAAAGCCACAATATTGTAAAAGATGTCCGTGTCTCCCGTTCTATGTTTTGTTTTCACTTTATTGATGTTGTGACAAGTTAGTTAGGACATTTAAATGCCCGACAACATCCCCCGGTGTCGACCACTGTGCCCTTACAAGAAATGCGGTCCAGGGTCGGATCAAATCTCAATGTTTCCCGCGACATTGGCGGAGAAAAGATGTTCCACATGTTAGGTATGGGCGGGGAATCAGAAGGACTCTCCTCGCCAGGGACAGCCAAACGCTGGTCCAGAATTACTCTGGTGAGAGGCAACGCAGCGCCCGGTCCGGTGGATTGATCACATTACATTACACACTGGAAGGTGGGTCTCGGCCAGCAAGATCCCAGGGAGGCCCACTCTAAACGTAGTCAGGACAGTAACACCGGCCTCCACCGCTGCTGGGGGAACGGAGCGCGGTAAAGCCCTGGGCTCTGCTGGCCCGTCATGACTCACGGGGACAGGGATGGAACGCGGGGCGGGGGGGTGGTTGGGGGACAGCTTCACATATTAGGAACTCGCCGGCCTTCCGTCTTCATTGCCACTGCAGCCAATAAGTACATAATTGCACTATAAAGGAAGGCTGTGACACAAGAGGATAAAACTGGAGAGGTCTGTTCTGAACGTTTACTCTGACAATCGACTGTGTTCACAAACCACGCCGGCTGGACACACGCACGTAACGACACACCTGAAGGTGGCGCTAGATGCTGATGCTCGTCGGCATAATCATTGTAGACGTTGGCAAACGCAACGCTCTGCCTAGCGAGCTGTGACGCCAGCGCCTGGCCTCTGACCTGGCCGTCGTGCTTAGGGTCGTACGGGGGTTCACGGCGGGGGGATGGAGATATGCAACGTAGCAGACATGCACACAACCACACATACAGGGATAGAGAGGTGCGGTAACAGAGCCACTGGACTGCAGTGCCTGATCAGAGCACCCGGCACATCCTGCCAGAGCACCCGGCACATCCTGCCAGAGCACCCGGCACATCCTGCCAGAGCACCCGGCACATCCTGCCAGAGCACCCGGCACATCCTGCCAGAGCACCCCGTCTCGGGTTGTGTTCTATAGCTATGGCTGTTCAGCTGCACATGGCTGGGGTGGCGTTCTGCTCTGGACTGTCAGACCCACTGGGGTAGCGGTCTGCTCCGGACTGTCAGACTAACTGGGGTAGCGGTCTGCTCCGGACTGTCAGACTAACTGGGGTAGCGGTCTGCTCTGGACTGTCAGACCCACTGGGGTAGCGGTCTGCTCCGGACGGTCAGACCCACTGGGGTAGCGGTCTGCTCTGGACTGTCAGACCCACTGGGGTAGCGGTCTGCTCCGGACGGTCAGACCCACTGGGGTAGCGGTCTGCTCCGGACGGTCAGACCCACTGGGGTAGCGGTCTGCTCCGGACGGTCAGACCCACTGGGGTAGCGGTCTGCTCCGGACGGTCAGACCCACTGGGGTAGCGGTCTGCTCCGGACGGTCAGACCCACTTCAAAAAACAGTATTATGGCGTTATCGTTGTGGTTTGTCATTATTTGTAACATGCTTTTATAGGACATTTTGAGGCACCCTTTTTAGGAGGAAGCCGGCTGGGTATTTTTGAACGTTCCAGGTTTCAGAAAGCTTCACATGCACCTCTGCATTTGGTTTAGTCTGTTCAACCAACGACCACAACCCAATAACGGAAGTCGTGCAAAGATGGGTGAGGGGAGAAAGGCCCATGGAGAAACAAGACAACAGGAAGCAAAGGAGAAATCTGACCATGTCGGCCTGTTGTTCTATTTTACCGTTGTTCTATCATTGTGGGTATCATTGCGTGTTTTTCTGGGCTGAAGTACGTTCTTGTGAGGCTGAACCTGAAACCAAATGCTTGTGCTATTCTGAAGAAATGTTCCCACCACGGATGCACTGTACATACCCTTTGCATTTGTAATCATCTCAAAGGTTGTTGCTGTATTTTCTTATTGCATAACATTATGATGAAAACGGAAGTAGCTTTGCTTTGCACTGAAGTTCCTCACTTCTGAACTCTCAAGGTTTTTGAGACACAACCATTTGTGCAATTATAACAATCAGCCTCATTCAGCAACTGTTGTTCTTTATTGAATGTTTGCTTTTTTTATTCAAAACTTAGTCAATAATTGTAAGAAATGTGATTTTGTATGTCCTTTGAGAAGAATGCCCCTCCGATGCCCCTCAAGCTCTGGAATATAGCGGTTTTTCATAGTAAATGCTGAGGTATAAAGTTATTGATCTAATCTTATTTTTTTATGGGAGCAATAATACAATTGTGAAGCTATGCCAAAGATGGCTGTACAAGGTAACAAAACTGTTGAAAAACTACACGTTGTGTGTAATTGTTGGTTTAATTTATAAAATCCAACGAAATCGCAAACAAACAAAATTAACCTAACCTTCTCTAAATCTGGCTTTGCACTGCATTCTGGGATCACATCTGTGGAGACGTAGCAAAATCCAGCAAACATTGCCCACACATGGTCACTAGATTCATAACGTTCAACCATGACATAAATTTTAACCAATGCTGTTCTTCCAGTAAGGTGAAAAGTATTTGTCTTTATGTTTGGTCTTTTTAATTTGTGAATTTTCCCCTATAATTCTGTCCACCAGTTGTTGGTCTAACCGAAGCTACCACAGCCTTAAAAAAACAACACAATAATAGGACAATTACTCAGCAACTCAAATGATGGTTCCCCAGAAAATGTCTAATTCTGAATTATTGCATTTTATGAATTAAAAGAAGATTGTATGATAGGAATACAATAGCAGAGTATGAGCTAGGTTTTTTACTTGATGTAAATGGAAAAGAAATTGTACACAAACTCAGAGGGTTAAATCCTGCTCGCTCAGGGTTTCATTTGAATAAATGTGCTAAAATAAATAAATGGAGTATTTGAATATTTATTTTGGAAACATCTGTTTCAGACCACTGCATGGGGAGTGGTTCCGGTACCTAGAGGGGGACACATTATTATTTTGTTTGATGGTCTACAATTCCCCCGATTGTCACATCATCAAGCTTTTGACTAGTAGAATCTGGTGTATTTGTTTTTCGCTTGGGGCGATAAGCAACTCAGTTACACTCACACACACACTGGATACCGCAGTCTCTATATGCCCACACACACAGACAGATACATGTACGGACCCAATGTTAACCACAGCTTGGCCTAGGCACTGTATGAGCGGGCCTGATCTGTCTGAACCACACAAAAAAAACACCATCTGAAAGGGCATTTAGTAATTTTAGCCCCTTAGCAAACAACAGGTTATTTCGAGCACCTTACAGTTGGTAATGCTGAGACCACTGCACATGGCCATAACACAAACATATTCAGATACCCACTCTTTCCGGGCCTGAGGAGATCCTAACACTCCACAGCCAGAAACCTCAAAGTCTAAATACACAGTGACTTTCAATTGTACATGAACACATGCAGATGTGCATTGAATGTGCGTAGACCGTCATCAGAGCATTTGAGGTGATTCATGTGATCCATATGATCATGATCAATGCTGCCTGTGAAAATGTCTTATGGACTTGGGGGGGGGGGGCTGTTTGTGAGTCTGGAAGTGCGTGCCCCGTTGCTCCGGTAACGTCTACCCTACGGCAGCGGTGTGAACAGACCACAGTCTGGGTGGCTGTATCTTATATGATATACCGTGCTTTCCTAAGGCATCGTGTGTGAAGGCCACAACTCTCCTGCAGCCTTCACACCAAAGCGCTGGCTCTTTGAATCCACGAGAGAGTTCCCTCCACTCCCTCTGAGTAGAAGTCACACTCCTCTGTAGCTCTGCTCCGTGACTGATCGAGGTCAACGCTCCAGATGTTGGCACTCTTCACACAACACACAGCAGACTGGGAGAACGTTGTTGTCGCCACGCGTCTGATGTGTGCATATGTGCTTGTGAACCTGTGGTGACTGACACTACGTCTTACTGTATCACACGTTGTGGAGAAACATCCCTTAGACACCTCAAGCGTGTTTCAGGTATTTGTTTTGGTTGAGCACTCGTGTGTCACAGCCAATTAGCATAGGGGTTTGGTGAGAGTTTAAAAACTAGGGGTAGAAAATGGTTTTCTTTTGCTGGTGTTTACTTTTAGGATTCGATAGGAAACTTCTGTCTATCTGGTCTGTCGGTCTGTCAGTCTGCTGTGGTGTGGTCTGTCAGTCTGCTGTGGTGTGGTCCGTCAGTCTGCTGTGGTGTGGTCCGTCAGTCTGCTGTGGTGTGGTCCGTCAGTCTGCTGTGGTGTGGTCCGTCAGTCTGCTGTGGTGTGGTCTGTCAGTCTGCTGTGGTCTGGTCTGTCCAGTCTGTCTGCTATGGTCTTGTCTGTAAAAAAAAATTCTGGTTTGTCCTGTCAGGTCTGGACTCTCTGTCTGGGTTGGTCTGAAGGTTTAATCTCAATTATTTCATAGGTAAGTGTGATCTTTAATTGTTGAAATGCTATCCTCGCAAATGAAAGGGTTTTATTAGGGACAGATGTTTAAACCATCAGGCCTGATTTAGGCTAGCCCTGCCCAATATACATCTGACTTTGGCTGTGGTCGGCACCCTGGTTCCAACGCTACAGTTGTGGCTAAATGTATTGGCACCGTTGCACTTCAAATAACTCACAACATTTCTTGTTCCTCTATGTGCCATCTTTCTTTATTTCACTGTCGAAGCAAGTGACACCATAGAACATAGAGGTGTGTTATAGTATGAAGGGCTTTTTCATATCTGTCCTCCCAACACAACTGAACTTTACTGACTGTCTGTCTGTCAAACCTTTGCACGCAAGCCAGTCTAGCTCCTCTCTTCCCTCTAACACACAAATGAAACATGACAGAACTCTACAACACATTGAATGAATATGGTCATAACTGTTGTTGTATCCATTGTAATATTCATGATTATACCCATTATACATGTAATACCAACATGGTAGATCTATATGCCAGTGGGTCACATCAACAGCAGACACCTGGATTACCCAGATGGGGCCCAGCCAGAGCCGTGGAGAGAAAGAGACGCGTCAACTGAGGGTAGGAAAGCTATGTGCTCACGTGGTTCATGCATCTCGAATTAGTTCCAAAACAAACCCGAGCGGGCAATTCAAATGAATGGTAAAAACTCACCGAAGCGATTACAGAGCTCCACAAAAACTTTTTTTGTGGAACTACTTAACTAAAGAATATTCGTATCGGTAGCAAAAATGTAGTCCGACTTTTGGTACCTCTGTACAAATCAAAAAATTACACTAACTAGAATATGAAACTAGTTGGCTTGCTAGTGAGCTTGCTAGTCATGTCCTATGTAAGCTACGTATTCTAGCACCTAAAAAAATCAATGTTTCCAGACTTTAAATCATAGTTATATGAAAGTTGTACTCTTATTTAGTCATCTCTTCATACTTTTCAAATGTTGTCATTACTTGAAACTTGCAAAGAAGTAATGAGTTTCATTAATACATCTGAAAGAGTGCGTTCTGTCTTGTCCTTGATCCTAGCATTTTCATCATGGTTGGGTGTGCTGCATGGGGATGTACAGCAGGCTCCGAAAGGGGTGTCAGAATGTATGGCTTCCCAACAGACAGTGAGAGAAGAAAGAAGTGGCTGTTAAAGGTCAGCAGGAGCCACTTCAGTATTTCAAAGGACCCTAACAATAAAAAGCTATGTGAGGTAATGAAGACAATATTGTGTTAGAAATGGAAGCCTTGTGTTAGGTTGATCAGTGTATGAAGATCTCAAAATCAGTTTGCTCATTAAACATTTACTTTACAATTAGATTTATCATTTTGTACTCTGGTCTTTGTTGGTTCCTTGACAATGTGTATAATTGCATCCAGCTGGTGAGTTTAAATCGGCGAATGGAACCCTACACTAAGTTAATCATTGCTAGTTAGCATACAATCTTCGTACTTAAAGTTACATTAAATGTATTAGATGGCAGAAAAAAGCTACGATGATTAACTATTTTGCTACCGCCATTCAACTTTGATCACATCGGGGGAAAAATATTATACATTGTGCAAAATAAATTCTTACCTTACCGAACAGTTTCATCATACGTTGTTTCTCAATGACGCAGCGGCTTTGTTTGGAACTATCTGGCCATCTTTTGCGCGGCCATCTTTTGCGCGGCCATCTTTTGCGCGGCCATCTTTTGCGCGGCCATCTTTTGCGCGGCAATCTTGGGGAAAAAACAATCCCATTGGAGTCAACGCAACTCTTTCTCTGTATGGCTCTGGGCATACCGTTCTCACATAAGACTGGACTCACTCTATGTCATGGGGCATATATTCACCCAAACTATGAACCTGCTAGAGTGCCTACAGCGCATATTGTCGCAAAATGTCAGTGTTTTCTGTCAAGTCAAAGTGATGTTGCTAGGTGAATATCTTATAGAACGGTGACAAAAATCAAATGCATGAAATGAATGACTGTGAATGGCTTATATTACAGTACGTGTGAATGTTAATAAGCGTTTACTAGCTAGTTGATAAACTTAGTCGAAAGTATTTCGTTTTTATATGGGACAGTGAAAGTAATGAGGAATTTAACGGAATAAATGAAGACCAATTCTGGGTCTACAGATATGCCCCGGGATGCTGAGAAAAAACCCAAAGTGTGTCTGATTATTGGAGTGGCGATTCGAATGTCCACGAACATTTTTACAACAACAAGTTGAGAATTGAGAGAGGGCAACCTAATTACGATTCCCTTTATAAAATAAGTCCCTTTCTGATTTTTTAAATGTCCGTAGATATCTGGCCTGCAATTTCGCGATCAGATATTAGTAGAACTGTTTAGCTGTGCATTGTTTTGTAGTTGGTGGCAGATCATAAACCTGCTTAAAGATAGCTGGTAAATTACGTCCATAGAGATTATACACAGACCTTTGTTGACGGTAAATGTGTTTTCTGTTGAGCCCAGCTACTTTTAGAATAGGTTTATGTTCTATTGCCGCCTATGTAACGACGCACAACAAAGAATGTCTACCAATATCCAATAACTGATATGAAGACAATTCCGTAGTTGGGTTCACAGGAATGTTAGGTAGCACAGATGAGATCAACTTTACCATGACAAAAAGTTGTTATTGTTACACAGAACAAAGATTGGAGCGTTAAAAGGACAGGGAGGAGATCCCCCAGGACATCATTCTCAGGAACATGCTCAGACATTGTCTGGAGTGCATACAGGCACGTGGGGGCCATACACACTACTGAGTCACATTAGGGATTGCAGTGATAATATTAAAGCAAGTTTGAAAGGCCTGTGATTTTAATTGTTCACTTTAATTTAGCACACCTGCCTTTAGGCTGCATATACATGGGGTTGGAGAACCAACAACCAGGACAGTAGCCCTCCAGGAACAGGGTTGGAGAACCCTGCTGTATATAGTTTAATTCATGTGAAATATTATTTTCTAAGTGACATTGTGGAATGTTTTGTATCTACTCTTCCTCAGAATGGTTCACGTTTCTCCTTTTACGTTATGCTATCCTCACATTGGAGGTCCAGTGTCATTTTACCACAGTGCATAGTGGGATTTGACGCAGACAACAAGTATTGATTGCACCCGGGTAAAAAGAGTTTTATCTGAAATCTGCTCTGTTCCTCTTTGCTTTGTGTGACTATTTGTTTACAGCTCTGGAGTACCACAACACAGTGTTTTGCCTGTTCCAGGGAAAACTCTGTAAAACTACAATAGTCAAAGTTTGTGTGGGTTAATTTGCACCATTGCATCAGCAAATCATTTTGAGGCCCAAACTGTTGGAGGACAACACGGGCTATTGCGCAATGTTATCACTGAAACGTGGAAGGTACTGAAGTAGGCTACGATTTACTTTCCTTAGTACACCCACTTTACATTTTATTTTGCCTTAAACCCTATCCCTGAAAAATGAATATCACTTTGTTTACTGATCTGTTTTGCCTTTTGACAATTTGCAAGTTCTGTCACACCGCCAGTGATTTGTTTTGTGAATGTGTTGTGTTTAGCAGGGATTTATTTGACTGGATTTGGAGAGTTAACACCGTGTTTATGGGACTTGCGGACGAGACAGAGAGTTAATGCTGTGCTGAACCCCCAGGTCTACGGGGAGAGCCCCCCAGCCGCTAAGCCGTCTGTCACTGCCCCTCTCTGGGGACGGGACACAGCCTCAGGGCTCTGTGGATTCAGGGAGGGAAGAGCAATGAGCAGCAGTGAGACAAGGGCAGTGTGTGTGTGTGTGTGATTGTCCTTAGAAGGGCACAATACAGGGACATTGCAGGGGTGTGGTCTGCTGCAGTGTCAGCAGCCTGTCAGAGTCTTAAAAGACAGCTGATGCTCCAGCACGTTTGCTGACCCCCTGTGAGAAGGCACTGGCTTACTCCTGAGTGTGTGTGTGTGTATTTGAGAAAATCACAAATCACCTTTTGACATCTATGCATCAATAATGAATACGTAATCTCAGGTAGATAAGCTTGAGTCCTGTGTGTATGTGGGTAGTAGACAGGCAGAGCCTCCGCAACAAAAGCCCAGTCTTGCTGCATCAGCTAAGCATGTGGAAACCTTTCCCCTCAAAAGCTGCTTCTCCATATAAGGCATAGAGCAGCCTCAGTGCTTTGATTTGCAGGCCCTGGGACCCAGAGAGCGAGGAGAGGGAGGTTCATGAAGGTGTGTGTTTGCCCGCGTGTGTGAACGCACATGATTGAATGTGTGAGTTTTTATTTAGAGTTGCAATAAAGGGAGAAGTAGCTTAGGGCTAACTAAAAACGGGTGTAATTGTAGAGAGGTAATATCGCAGGGTGTAATTGTAGAGAGGTAATATCGCAGGGTGTAATTGTAGAGAGGTAATATCGCAGGGTGTAATTGTAGAGAGGTAATATTATCACGGTCTCGGTGTGTGACGGAACCAAACTCAGACATTATGAAAGAAATGTGAATTTAATTCTAAACAAGACAAAACAAACACGAACTGTACACGTAAATGAAAGGTGCCGAATTGAACAGCAAAATGTATATCTAACAAACTAAACATAAAACACACTGTGAAAACTTACTGAACAAACATGTAGCTTATCCACAGGACATGAAAAATAAACAAGACAGGACCGTGAACGTTGTCATGAACACAAACAATAAACCACACCGGGTGTGGCTCAAAACCTAACTTAAGTAGGCTCCTCAATCAGAGGCAACTGGCAACAGCTGTCTCTGACTGAGGAGCCCACAACAGTGCCTAGAGGCACCTCCATGTGTCATGCCCTGACTGTGAGCCCCGAGGCACAGATATGGCCAGGGGCCCCAGCCAGGACATGACAAATATCGCAAGGGTGTAATTGTAGAGAGGTAATATCGCAGGGTGTAATTGTAGAGAGGTAATATCACAGGGTGTAATTGTAGAGCGGTAATATCACAGGGTGTAATTGTTGAGCAGGTAATATCACAGGGTGTAATTGTTGAGTGGTAATATCACAGGCTGTAATTGTGGAGCAGGTAATATCACAGGGTGTAATTGTTGAGCGGTAATATCACAGAGTGTAATTGTTGAGCGGTAATATCACAGGGTGTAATTGTTG
This sequence comes from Novumbra hubbsi, assembly GCA_016801125.1. NCBI lineage: Eukaryota > Metazoa > Chordata > Actinopteri > Esociformes > Umbridae > Novumbra > Novumbra hubbsi. The sequence continues at coordinate 55,330 of JACXGK010001520.1, read as the reverse complement.
AGTGGTAATATCACAGTGCGTTTGCCATTGTTTTGCATGGGTGAGGTTTGTTTGTAAGTAAAATGTGTGTTGATATGGCTATTTGTACATGGCCTGTCTGTTTATAATGGTTTTAGGCCAGAAGCAATGTATGGGCCTAGATACATTGCTATAGATTTGTACTGTGAAAGAGTTATGTAACCGCAGAGGACAACGCCTCCATATTGACTGAGCAGTGAGCAGGGATGCTGAGTCTGATTAATAACAATCCCTCAGCCACCTGACAGCCTGGGTCCTGTTGTATACAATCTATACTAGGCTGGGTCCTGTTGTATACAATCTATACTAGGCTGGGTCCTGTTGTATACAATCTATACTAGGCTGGGTCCTGTTGTATACAATCTATACTAGGCTGGGTCCTGTTGTATACAATCTATACTAGGCTGGGTTCTGTTGTATACAATCTATACTAGGCTGGGTCCTGTTGTATACAATCTATACTAGGCTGGGTCCTGTTGTATACAATCTATACTAGGCTGGGTTCTGTTGTATACAATCTATACTCGCCTGGGTCCTGCTGTATACAGTCTATACTATTCTGTGCAAATGTCACTACAGTATATAACTAATCTACTAATCGGTCCCTTGCGTGCCAAACAGTGTTAAGTGGTGCTTCCTCCCAAACCTGACAACAATGACAGATCTCATGTCTGCTCTACAGTGTGGCTTTGAATTATTCATCAGCAGGCAGACGGTCCTAACCCTGATCAGCTTTCAGACACAAAATATGAAGCAGGAAAAACCACAGCGTCACATCAGCAAGCACTTTATCAAGCCACAATCCATTATCTCTCTGCTAGTGTGACATGTTGTTTGGAAGATGATCATACTACACAAGCAATTTACTCAACGTTTGCAACTATTACCATAGACTCTGGGGGGGGGGTTATTTGCATGCCCAAAAATTTGAAATCTATATATTACACCTGTATTAGAGCAATAGATTCACGGTTACCAGCACACTCATTTGCTACCATCAACTTGAAACAGTCCACAGGGCGTCATTGGCGTTAACAAGCAACTTGTAGGACACCCCAGCATGTTTGTGAATAAAGTGCTCCCTCTGGCTCTAGAAGGGCCCCAGAGGAGCCCATAATGGGGCACTCTGTGCCTTGTCGTTCTGCCCAGCATGGCCACAGGCAGGGAAAATGCAGGATTAAGTAGAGGCGTGTCATAGCGTGTTGGCTGACCCTAACATTGGTCATGTCATGGGTCACATGGTGGAGAGTGGTTCTCCCTGCTGCCAGTTCCTCTGCCCAGTCCACTGTCTACGGATTGTAGTTCAGGGCTAGGGGGAGGGATAGAGTGGGGATGCGAAGGGAGACAGGATAGAGTGGGGACGGGGAGGGAGACAGGATAGAGTGGGGACGGGGAGGGAGACAGGATAGAGTGGGGACGGGGAGGGAGACAGGATAGAGTG
>JACXGK010001520.1:0-53771 GCA_016801125.1 Novumbra hubbsi | reverse complement strand
CACTAAGCAGCTCTGTCTGCCAGCCACAGTCACCTAAACACACTGGTCTGTGCTCCCTCTGGACCAGGATTAGTCCCCACAGTGTGTGGTATGTTAACAGCCGTTGAGATCACACAACAACGTGATTATCAGGCTGTGGAGTGTTGAGTGATGATGAAAGAGTACACAACTACACACAGAAAAGTGATAATCAGCAAAATGCATGGAAGCCAGCTGATTGGAGAAACAATAGTTCAAGATGAAATAAAAAATTAATACAAACAATCTGAAAAAAAAACTAAATCAAGAACCAACAATTTTGCATTGTTAACAAGCAGAGGTTATCTTGTAATGGGCAGGGCAGTGTTTCCAGATAATCTTAAACAGCGGGCTACAGCACCACCCAGTGGAAAACATAGGAACTATTCAATAGAGCATCTACAGCACAGGTGTCAAACTGGATCCACGGAGGGCCGAGTGTCTGCAGGTTTTCGCTGTCACCTTGTACTTGATTGATTAATTAGGTCACTAATTGGTTAGGTCTACCCTCACCTGGTTGTTTAGGTCTGAACTGGGAACCAATTTACAGGAAAAAACTAAAACCTGCAGACACACGGCCCTCCGAGGAACCGGTTTGACACCCCTGATCTACAGCCATGGCCAAAAGTTTTGAATGATCCAAATATTTATTTTAACAAAGTCTGCTGCCTTAGTATTTATAATGGACATTTGCATATACACCCGGATTTCATGAACAGCGATCAGATGAATGGAGATGAAAAAATGCAAATAAATGCATAACTTATTTCCAATGCATTTTTCTTACTCTACCTATAGATCTACCATTAAAATTATATACTGATCGTTTCTTTGTCAGTGGGCCAACGTACAAAATCAGCAAGGGATCAAATTATATTTTCTTCCACTGTAACAAAGTGGCACAGAGAACAAAACCTAAATTTTGGGTCCATGGCCAGGAAACTCCCCAGACATTAACTCCATTGAGAACTTGTGATCAATCCTCAAGAAGCAGATGGACACACAACCCCACAAATTCTGACAAACGCCAAGCATTGATTACGCAAGAATGGGCCCATCACCAGTCAGGATGTGGCCCAGAAAGTAAAATGACAGCATGACTGGGCTAATTGCACCGGTCTCGAAACAGGGTGAACACTAAACATACTCTTTGCATGTACTTGATGTAACATTGTCAATAACTTTGACACTTGCTTGTAATTATACTTCAGTATACCACAATAACATCTGACAGAGATCTAAAAACAATGCAGCAGCAAACATTGTGTAAATCAATACTTGTCAATCTCAAAACTTTGGCCACGGCTATACAGCCCACCTTTTCCCAGAAAACCGACAGCAGGTCAAATCCTTCAGGTATCGGCAGATTAGTTATCTGAGCACAGAAACGGGTTCATTTGTGTGGAGGGTCAAAGCCTTAAAACAGTCTACTAAATAACTTGCAGAAACAAGCAACGTTGGTGGGTGGTGTTACATAAAACAAGCATTCAAGAGAGCATCATTTAAGAGAATTATTTTCTATTTATTAAAAAAACACTCTTCAGAAGATAACGGCACACAAAATCCAAACACGACTCAACAGCAGAGGACCAAAAAAAAGACAATAATTAAAACCATAGAGCGCCAGGGTCAGAATCTTTACATCCTGACCCGTGCTTTCGTGTTTATTAAAAAGAAAAAAGGACAGAGATATTGCATGTTCAAAAGACAAACCAAAAATTGACAAGCAAAATACCACAGAAAAGATGAATCAAGATCTATTTACATATTGTCATACAAACAAGTTAAAAATTCTTGCTCAGTTAAACCGTAAAACTCAAAATGAAAACAAAAGGGTTCGATTAGGATTCGACCAAAGTGGAGGGCACAAAGTTGGGATGAGAACATCACCAACTGTGTTCCCGATCATCAGGTCCTTCTGAGAGATTGGGTCCACCTGAGCTTCATAATGTCACCAAACTGGTCAAAATTAACTGTGTAGCCTGAATATGAAGGGGATCTTAAAATCTGAGACCTCTTGGGCTTCCTTGATGACTATCAGAGATGTAGTACTAAAAGAGACCTGAAAACAACATCTCCCCAGAGGGATATTGCAGCCCAAGGACAATACATGTATAAAATAATCGTACAAATCTGCTGTTTGACTGTGGAGAAAGAAGCAAATCGACAACAAACAATCAAACGCACTATCAAGTTATCAAATCCTGGTTCCTAAACAAAGTACAGGGGAAACAGTCAGCCATCTCTACCAGACGGCACAGGAACACATTGTATTGTAAGGGACATAGGCGAACAGCTAGGATGGGGTCGTGACTTACTACAGGGTTCCCTTCTGCACAGGCCATAGTTCAACGTCTCGTTTGCTAGGTTTCCACATAAACCCAACTACGAGCCAATCACACAGAAGATGGGACTTTGTGCTTCACAACTAGTCTTAAAAGCCACAGGGGAGGTAAACGTCTAGGCCAAGTCTACACTTTCACCTAACAGAACGGGCGCACCACTCAACTAATTGGGTTTGAACATGGCATAGTTCGACACTAGATGCAAACAGAACCGTGAGCCACGGCAACGTAGAAAAAAAGAAAAAAAAAAGTCTAGATTGGAAACTATAGTCCACCCAATGTCTAGGTTTGTGCAGTAAAGATTTCAAACAAAAACCAACTTATTTTTGTATGGAACATGTAGAAAAACAAATGACACAGCTTCTACAGTGATATCTATGGTATACAAAACCCCCGAATCGACTTCCTGTTTCTGATGTTCTACAGCTTGGTTCGGCTTCCCTGCGGGGCGGGGGACGACAAACGGGGGGGGGGGGGGCTAGTCATCATCTGCATCACTATCATCTCCATCATCTTCAGCATCTCTCTTCCGTTTCTCTCCCTGGACTCCTACTCCATCTTCTTCCTCCTCCTCCTCCTCAACATAGTCATCATCATCCTCCTCATCCTACGGGCCAGAATGGATATTTTACAGTACATCATAAAAAGGTACAAAACTCTTGCCCAGGGGCCACAAATTCAACAGGATCCAAAGGGCCATACCGCTACCGGAAGTGACAAATTCCCCAAACTACTTCCTGTTCCTGATGTTCTACAGCTTAGTTCTGGCATTCCACAAGGATTTCACCCTCACAGCCTGTTACTGTAAACTGCCCACACACTGAAATTAAATCTTACCTGAATGCCATCCTTCATCAGATAAGACAATCCCACCTCCTCTTCACCCTCAGAACCATCGTCGTCTTCGTCATCATCGTCGTCGTCATCATCACCCCCGTCTCCAGTGGGGCCAGCAGCATGATCGTCATCATCGTCGTCATCATCATCTAAAGGTGGGACCATATTGTCATGTGCAATATGGTAATGTAAAATCATATTGTCTAGGTCCAGGACAGAAAGTCAGCCTTTCATCCCCACAGAGCAGCTCACCATCATCAGCCTCAGATTCGGGCACCTCATTGTCCTCCTGGTCATAACCATCCAGGAAGGTGACCTGGGGAAGCAGCTCAAAGACCCTCTCTCTGTAGTCCTCCTGCGTGGTGATCTCACAGCTGTACAAGTCTAGACTCCTGAGGCTCTTCAGGTTTTGCTGTAATTATGACGGTTACATTTTAAAAACGTGATCACAACTCCAATTACATAAATGTCATCTGATCAGCAACCTATTTCTCAGGGTGTATTCAGTGCAAGTCCCCTTTACCAGAGCCTTCACAGTACTGAGCTCCTTGATCTTGTTGCCACCCAGGTTGAGGTACGTCAGGTTGGGACACTTCTCAGATAGTTTGTCTAGACCGCCAACGATCAGGTTATCACTGATCTCCAACTGATGAGGACAGACATAATCAAACAATCAAAATGACACCCTGGAGTATAGCATATGGCCAATAGGAACAGCCCATAGCCAAGTTGTATGTGCAACAAAGCACAGACTGCCTGAAAACAGTCCTAAGCAGGAGCATGTCAGCAATCTTTCACAAACCCCTGAGAAGTCTTAATGCAAGTATAAACCAGTTATGAATGCAAATAAAACAAAAAGCGTAACACTGCTTATTGATAAGTCAATCAAGATTCAGGGTCAAAACAACCATTATTATCAGAATGTCATTGTCTTAACCTCTATGATTAATAGTTACTTAATGGACAGAAGTTTTAGCTTACCTTGCGCAGTTTGGGCAGCGAGGGTAGTTTGTCCAGGGAGGTAAGCCCCACATTGACCATGCTGAGGAACTCTAGTTCTTTAAACTCCTCAGACAGACCTTCAACTTCTCCATCACTTGACCTGCAGTTGTCCACCACTAGCTCTGCCACCTGTGAAACCGAGGTTTTACTTCGTTTAATTATGCGCAGTCAATAACACTTTGGAATACAATTCCAATAAGGATGTTTTCAGGAGGTAAAGCTTAAAATCGAGATGAGAAATCGTACTCAGCGTTAATCAACTAGGCAATGCAGTTAAATCCTTGTCTGTATGACAAAAACGCACATTCAGGAAACAATTGGCCGGCCATGGTGTTCTCCAAACTTCTGAAATGTTTGTCATAGCACGGCTTCACGTACCAGCGAGCTGTCCGCTGTCACCATCACCAGTCGGAAAAGCTTATTGCATTGGTTAATAAAGTGAGGGTGTAACCAACTAGCACGAACATACACCGCTGTAGCTTCTAACGGATGCAGCAACATAGCCGTTGGAAATGTACATCTTGATTAAATGGACACGGTGACATTCAAATCCTCTCCAAGATGACGGCTCAAAGCATTATAAAAAGGCCCAAAACAACATCGAGTGATGCAATAATGGATGGACAAATACGATGTAGAATAACGTCAGGAAACGAACTAGGTACGGTTACGAACGCATTAACCACACAAAACCATGGGCTGCATTCCGCACAACTTCACCTTGCAAAACGTCACGCGGGCACATAGGCTGGAAGAAATGCAATACCAAGATAGTTGGTATTACAGCTACATATTGTAGATGCCATGTGATTGATAATGTAGTATTTGCGACTACGGCCAAACGAGTTGTCTTACTGTATAAAATACCAAGTAAATACCAAACCCAACCTACTCAGAGTCAAGGTGCGCAAACAGCGAACAAACCTATTGTTTTGTATATAACTCGTGGAGCTGGCGGGCTTGGCGTCGCTAGCAAGTATTGTATATGTATAGAAGGGTAAGAGCATCGCTAGCTAAATAGGCTACTGCCCCGCTAGCATGTTTGCTAGCGACAGCTAATCGTAAACACATCGCCATTACGTGGGTTGCTAAAAGTCCGGCTTCAGTGTAGCTAGCAACTGGTTGGAAACTACCTAGTCATTTGCGCTAGCTAAATGTATCGAGCGGATGCCCTTGCTCTATAGCAGCACGAACTCAGATCAAGTCCGCCAACATCAAGGTTCTCCGTCAGCATCGATTTCATATGCATCCTTTTAGTTGTAGCCATTTATAGTTAGTTAGGTGATTTAGTATCCAGTTAGTTAACCTACATAGCTCGTTTTCTATATAAAACCAAACATCGTCATTTAGCATCCATGGTTGACTGTGCATCCTTCGTGAAATTCTTTGAAAAATAATTAAATAAAGACGAAATAATATAGCTTAGCTACCTCGGCTGGGGTCTTGTTCCTCAACTCCAAACTGATCCTCTTCTTCATCTCCATTTTGAAGACAAACAAGAGCAAAAAAAACAAGCAAAAACGGAGAAAAAAATTAAAACAAAAAGCTGAAAACACAAGCTCTCAGTCCCTGCTTCCTTCTTCTATCAATGGCTGATAGGTGACAACTAAACCACCATGTTACCTCGCACCCAACCCCCTTTCTAGGACACGCCCTCTTGAACATACATATTCTGTCTCTCAGCTTTAAATCATACTATTGGCCAGTTATTGCGTCATTAAACAAAACCCGCCTAATTTCACTTGGTGGTGGTTATAATTGGTCAGGTAATAAACTTCAAGCCAACCAATGAAAGGATTAATACTCCACTTTTAAATTTCGGATGCTCCCACTCTTTGTTGTCATTGGCGCGATTACGAAGGATTGACAGTTGACGCAAGAAATCCACAATGTGGCCACATTTGACCATAGCCAGTTCCATAAATACGTTATAGACATGATGATAAGGGCACGACTTTATCTACAGCCATCTACTGAAGCTTTACTTGTTGGTAGGTAACCGCATAGCAGGACACCAGTGGTGGAAACGACTGACTAATGACATGGCTACCCAATATTTTATGCTTTTCGTGCTGTAAACCAAAACTTTCAGAATCCTTTGAGGCTTGAGTTGAAAAACGGTTAACTACTCTAAGCTTTCAAAAACAAAGTGCGCAGTAGTGGCATCTGCTGGTCAGAAATGAATACCACATGTTTCTCAGAATTATCTTCCTGTCATGCTAGGTTCAATGTAACTGAGGTTATTGAAAGAAAGTTTAATACTTTATACTTCCGATATACCTCAGTCACATGTTCAGACTTCCTGAATCAATGGTAATAAGTGTTTCAAATGGGAATAGGTTTTTAAGCAACAGTCTACGAACCTATACAACAATAAAGAGTTGTTTCAACAGAAAATATATTCAAAACAGGATTCAATCTGGTAATACCGGTTTCCAGTTCCCAGTGGCGGGTCCAGGCTTTTAGACATAGGGTGACAGAGGGCACAAAGTGGCACCATCTAATTTAAAAAAGACAATGTTCTTTTGACCTAATAATGATATTATTGGACTGGCTTCATATTAGCTCTATAGTTTGTATTTGTCACTGCACATAGAGCGCTAATTTTTCAAGTTAACTTTAGCTAAATATGATTCATTATTCCTACATGAAGTGTCATAGGTGTTTCATACAGTATGAAATGTACCCACTTCGATCTTAAAACATTATTCAAACACTAATCACAATACAATAGACTATTAATTTGTACATGTATTTATTTTGTTATATTACATAATTTGGATGGCCTACTATTGGCAAACATTTGTGAAAAGGACTAAAAAAGACAAAGTAAAAAAATATTAACTGGCTAAAATACAATTACCTGTTATTACCCTAAACAGTTTTGGAAAAGGTACATTATGGGGTAATTTAAGCGTGGTAGTTTATGGTTATGTCTTGATAATATTAAATGACATTCCCCTAGTTCCCAGAAACTGCTCGCTGCACAACTGCTCAGGTGATCACCGTTGAGAACTTGTGCACCTATATTGGTTAATAAAAAGTGCCCATGAGAGGTTGGTCCATCATCTTCAGCATCTCTCCTTCGTTTCTCTCTCTGGACTTGGACTCCTACTCCATCTTCCTCCTCCTCTTCAACACAGTCATCCTCATCCTATGGGCCCAAAAGAAAAACAGGTAAATCAAGACTGTAATGGATTTGTTACAAAACACCATAAGGGGCCACAACAATTCAACAGGATCCAAAGGGCCATACTGCTACGTGAAGTGAATGGACAAATTCCTCAAACTACTTTATGTTCCTGACGTTCTACAGCTCAGTTCTGGGTGTCGTTCTCCGTAGCAGGTCGGCGAAGGAAAGAATGGCCATCATTACTGTTGCTGTTGACGCCAGTGACATGGGGCGAAGCCTCGATGCATGGTTGTTTTGCAATAGCTGCTGCTATCAAAGACTGTAGCAGCGGAAACATTCCCAAAACACAGTCCCCCGGCATCTCCGCACATGGTTTTCTGTTGCCCTCACAGCCTATGACTGTCACCTACCCACACACTTGAATTAAAGCTTAGCTGAGGGCCATCCTTCATCAGATAGGACAGGCCCACCTCCTTGTCATCATATTCACCCCCGTCACCAGTGCATGATCATCATCTGAAGGTGGGACAACACAGTTATATTGTAATGTTCTAGGTCCAGGACAGAAAGTTAGCCTTTCATCCCCACAGAGCAGCTCACCATCATCAGCCTCAGATTCGGGCACCTCATTGTCCTCCTGGTCATAACCATCCAGGAAGGTGACCTGGGGAAGCAGCTCAAAAACCCTCTCTCTGTAGTCCTCCTGCGTGGTGATCTCACAGCTGTACAAGTCTAGACTCCTGAGGCTCTTCAGGTTTTGCTGTAATTATGATAAATACATTTTAAAAATGTGATCACAACTCCATTCAAAAATCATTTCTCAGGGTGTATTAAGTACAAGTCCCCTTTACCAGAGCCTTCACAGTACTGAGCTCCGTGATCTTGTTGCCACTCAGGTTGAGGTACGTCAGGTTGGGACACTTCTCATACAGTTTGTCTAGACCACCAAAAATCAAATTATCAACAATCTCCAACTGATGAGGACAGTCGGAAAACAGAGGAAATTAATCAAAGACACCCTTGGGCATGGCATATGGCCAACACAGCTTGGCTGTGGGCGGTTCCTATGTGGGCTGTTCCTATGTGTTCACAGTCTGACTGAAACCAGTCCAAAGCGGCAGCATGTCAGCCATCTTTCACAAACCTCTGAGGTGCCTTAATGCAAGTATAAACCAGTCCATCCACCATCCAACCCTAGTATAAACTAGTGGTTGATGGTATGAAAGGTTTATTAAATATACCAGTATGGATTTGGTCTACTGTATAGATTTTTACTATATAGAGCCGATAGATCCTTCCGGAAAGAAGATTTACATCAGGCGTCGTCATCATCAGCCTACGTCAGAGAATCCTCTGGAAAACCCGCGAACCCCTACGGCCTTGTTCATAAACGAAAGAAATGGCTGAAGCGCTGCACACAACGGAGAGGAGTTGGTCAAAAAGACTGGTGCAACTTTCATTATATGGCCGTGGTTCGAGTTTAAAAAGTCAGACAGAGAGCAGAAAACGGTTTTATTGCCTCAAAGCAAAATACGTTCTGGAATATGAGGGAAGCAAAAATAATGCGGCCTAGACACGATTAGAGCACTGGATCCAAGATACGTGGTACCTGGCAGCAAGCACTTCAGCCAAATTGAAATTCCCAAACTATACAACAAGGTCCGTGAGGAAGTGGAGAAAGAACTTGGTCAAATTAAAACACTACATAACTGGTTGCAACATTGTCACCTGCCACAGATCTGCTCTGAACCCAGAGCCACTTGAAATACTTGTTTTCCTGGCTATCAACCTGGAGTAGCTGAGGCTGTCTAAGTAAACCGGCACAAACCAGATTGTTGACAGTATTGGTTTTTGCACTAAGAGAGTTAAACTTTCACTGTTGTACTTTTGAGTTTTTTTGGCACAATGCAGGCCTATTCCTACAATAATGTATGTTGAGTTTCACTGTGTTTCAATTGGTTGGGGGGAAAGAAGCCTCCTTTCCCGCTGTCCTTGAAAGTCTCCTGTCCTGCTGTACTAACTTTGTGCAGCTAGTATTAATTGTATTTTCTATGTGTTTTTCAGAGACGGAAGTAGCTTGAAAAGGTTTTGTATTTTTTATTAATGCGGTTTTGCTAAATATATGTTTTTAAAATACCTTTGAGTCTGCAATAATTGGTTCTAGTAACATATGTTATAGAAAAGTGTTCAAGTAATACAGTTAAGATTATAGGAATAGCTGACATGCAGTTGCCATACCAGTGCTTTACCCCTTCAGGTGCATTTATAAAGAATAGTTAATAGTTACTTAATGGTCAGGTAGCAAGGGTAGGTTGTCCAGGGAGGTAAGCCCCACATTGACCCTGCTGAGAAACCCTAGTTCTTTGAACTCCTCAGACAGACCTTCAACTTCTCCATCACTTGACCTGCAGTTGTCCACGACTAGCTCTGCCACCTGTGAAACCAAGGTTTTACTTCATTTAATTATGCACTATTAATAACACTTAGGTATAAAAATACAATAAGTATGTTTTCAGGAGGCAAAACTTAAAACCGAGGTGACAATCGGATTCCGCTTTAATCAACTAGGCAATGCAGTTGTTGGACTAAGAACGCGCATCCGGGATACAATTGCCTGGCTACGGTGTTCTCCATACTGAAATGTTTGTCATAGCAAGGCTACGCGTAACAGAAGTTGTCCGCTATCACCAGTTGGAATAGCGTATTGCTTTGGTTAACGTAGCGTGTAGAGTGTAACCAACTAGCACGAAAATACACCGCTGTGGCTTCTAACGGATGCAGCAACATAGCCGTTGGAAATTAACAGCTTGATTTAATGGACACGGTGATATTCAAATCCTCTCCAAGATGACGGCCCAACTCAATATAAAAATTTCAAAAACAACATCGAGTAATGCAATAAACCCTAACGGCAAGAAATGAACAAGGTACTGTTATCTATGCATTAACCACACCAAACTGGGCAGCCTTCCGCACAACTCCACCTTGCAAAACGTCACGGGGGCGCATAGGTTAGAAGATATGCAATACCAATATAGTAGTGATGAGCGAATCATAAACGATTCGAGATTTTTGAACGAATCCTTACACTGAACTAGGTGTACTGAATCACTGCTCTGGAACATACATTCAATCAGTGAATCACTTTTGCGCAAGAGAATCACAGAGCTTAAGGTTGCTGTGAAGTCGAAATGGAAACTCTTTCATCTTCAATGCTTAACACTTGTCAGATGTCAAAATTCACGGAATAACTATATTTGAAAAGAATACGTGTCAAGGCCAATATGTTAGCCTCATTCTAGGGATATTAATCGGACCTATATCCTATATCTGAACCATCCTGCATCCAAGAACTTCCTATACAAACGTTTACTTTTCACATACTCTTGTTGCAGTTCGTCCGGTCAAACACATGGTTTATCCTTTTTGGCATTATTTTTGAGAAAGTTATCACTAATTTAAAACGTAGAGACAAGTGGTGTTTTGTCGGACGCACTTCGCATCTTTCTCCTAAATGCCCTGTTTTGTTTTCCGCAAAATTTAATTGTTACATTTTTACTTTAATTTATTTTTTAAATACAGAAGGCTGCTTAACCACGTCCCTTACATGGCCTATGCACAGATGTACAGCCGTGGCCAAAAGCTGTGATAATGACACAAATAAAGATTTTCACAAAGTTTGCTGCCTCAGTTTTTATGATGGCAATTTGAATTCACTCCTGAATTAAATGAATTGCAAAGTCCCTATTTTTTTATTTGCCATGTAAATTAACTTATTCCCCCCACCTAAAAAACACTTGCAGTCATCATTGCCTTGCACAAAAAGGGCTTCACGGGCAAGGATATTGCTGCTAGTAAGATTCCACCTAAATCTACTATTTATCGGATCATCAAGAACTTCAAGGAAAAAGCTTCAATTGTTGTGAAGTAAGCTTTAGGGCACATAAGAAAGTACAGCAAGCGCCAGGACCATCTCCTAAAGTTGATTTGGCTGTGGGATTGGGGCACCTCCAATGCATAGCTTGCTCAGGAATGGCAGCAGGCAGTTGTGAATGCATCTGCATGCACAGTGAGGCAAAGAATATTGGATGATGGCCTAGTGTCAAGAAAGGCAGCAAAGAAGCCACTTCTCACCAGGAAAAACATCAGGGACAGACTGATATTCTGCAAAAAGTACAGGGATTGGACTGCTGAAGACTAGGGTAAAGTAGTAAAGTAATTTCCTCTGATGAATCCCCCTTCCAATTGTTTGGGGCATCCAGAAAAATGCCCAGAGAAGAAAGGGTGACCGCTACTATCTGTCCTGTGTCATGCCAACAGTAAAGCATCCTGAGACCATTCATGTGTGGGGTTGCTTCTCAGCGAAAGGAGTGGGCTCACTCACAACTTTGCCTAAGAACACAGTCATGAATAAAAAATGGTCTTCCGAGAGCAACTTCTCACAACTATCAAAGAACAGTTTTACACCAATACTTGAAAGAACAGTTTGACACCATAGTTTGGCACCAATACTTGTGTCATTCTCAAACTTTTGGCCACGGCTGTATGGTTAGATCCACCTTTTTTCTGATTCCGATTTTCCTTTTTTATAAGGTCCATTACAGAGTAATTTGAGCGTGGTAGTTTATTATTATGGTTTGATGATATGAATATTGAATGACAATATGAGCTCCGACTATTATTAATATTTTTTTCATTTCAAGGGTGGCGGCTGCCACCCCATGCCACCCATGTGGCTACGCCCCTGTTTCCAGGAAACTGCCCACTGCGCAACCGCTCAAGTAATCACTGTGAAAAACTAAATTGCTTTGAAAAAGGAGATGACGGTGTTTGAAAACACCTCTGCATTGCCACAGCCACAGCTGTGGAAGCCGGCATTGGACAGCATGTGATACGAGTTGGATGTCATTCATCACATGATCACATCATTCAACACATAATACAACGATACAAGGGAAAATGTCAGAGCAATATACTTCAGAATAGAGCAATTTGGCAGCCATCTTACCTGATACTTGTTCTAAACCAGCTCAAATAATAGCTAATTATAGAAATGGCCTTTTAAGTATTTTATATGGTCAAAATCCTTAATATGACATAAATAACAACTGTAATGCATAGCACACTATTACAATACTACAACATTCTTAACATACAAATACATTTGAAACAATGTAAATATACTATGTTAACAGTGTTTCAGCTATGATTATACAATATAAAAAATAGATGTTTTGTATATTCATGCACATTTAAAATGGAACTTAACTGTACAAATGACTATTGCATATTTCTGGTAGTAAGGGAATGTGTTTGCGGTCACTTCAAAATATACTGTTCAAAGACAATGACATTTCTTCTAATTGGTGCATAATGTCATCATGTAAGGGGCTTCTCTGACTTTTGCTGTATGTGCACTTTCATTTGCCTTCCTCAGACCATAAGAATGTTTTTGCTCTTGTTTAGATCACTCTTTGCATACCATATGATTCCTTACAACAAGCCTTTACCCAATAGGGCCACAATTGGTTTGGGCACCATATTTATTGACTCACTGCTTTGTCATTTAAATTTTATTTTACACTTCAGTCATTTATGAGATGTTTTCATCCAGAGAGACTTGCAGTAGTTGTCTACATTAGTCGTAGAGGGGACAAAATATTATTTATAAAGACCAATGACAGTGTTTCCTTCACTTATGGCTAAACAAGCCTGAATAAACCCAATTTAAGAAGCAAAGCAGGGTCCAGCTTGGTTACTACGTGTTTGACACACCACCTGGAAATACTAGGTGTGTCAGCTTTTCCCCCCACTAGGGTGTACTCTTGTATTATTAAGAGTACAGTACAGCTGCATAGTAGTGAAATTCAAAGCATAGAATTCATTACGGGCAGAACGGTACTTTCATAAGATCTATAAAATAAAGTTATGAAAAGGAACAAGTCAGGGAATGGATACAAAAATCTTTCAAAGATTTGTCTATCCTTTGGAGCACAGTAAAGACGCATATGGCACCACCCCAACTTAGCATATATCAAGCCATCTCTCCAAACTGGATGACCAGGCAAGGAAGAGACTGATCAGAGAGGCTACCATAAAGCCAATGGCAGCTTTGAAGTAGCCCCTGGCTTTTATTCATGTGACCACAATAACACAAGCGCTCCACAAATATGGTTTCTAAACTGGTTTCTTTCTTCTTGTTTTTTTGAGCTATGCCAAAAAGCACATTGTCAATTTCAAGGCCAAGTGACAAATGAGGGTATGGTCAGATGAGACAAAACTGACAAAAAAAGAACACCATGCCTACAGTAAAGTACAGTGGTGGCAGCATACTGTTGTGGGGGTGGTTTTGTTCAGCAGGAAGAGAAACAGCATAGAAGGGAAAATGGACAGTGCAAAATACAGACAGATTCTTCAAGACAACCTGCAACCTTAAACAATTTTGCAAGGTAGAATGGGCAAATATTGTACATCCTAGGTGTGCATAGTAAGTATAGATGTATTCAAAGAGACAGACCAACAGCTCCATGTCAATTCCAAGCCAAAAAACACCAGTGCTGGTTTTTTTTTTTAAATCATCATTTGATACAGGAGTTGCACTTGTCTTGACCTGCCTTAGTCTGTTCATACTAAGCCAGGTGGGTGGGTGTCTTAATAAAAATCCTTGAATGTGGAACACTGGCCCCATCTGACTCTGGGCAGAACAAGACAATTCTTGCTTCACAAAAAAGTTGTTGTTCTACAAGCCCGTTTTCCCCCAAAAAAACAGAATGCAATGATGTGCAAATTATTTATCACTATATTTAAATGAAAATAGTACAAAGACAACATATCAAATGTAGAAAATGAGAAATGTTATTGTTTTTAGAAAATGCATGCCCATTTTGAAATTGATGCCAGCAATGTGTTTCAACGTGGGCATGTTAACCCTTTGCAACACCCTTGCAACACCATTGCAACACCCTTGCAACACCCTTGCCACACCCTTGCCACACCCTGTAAACATTTGGGAACGAAGGAGACCAGTTGATGTAGTTTTGAAAGTGAAATGCATTCCCATTCATGCTTGTTATAAGCTGGCTTTTGAACTGTGTGCTTGATAACAAGCTGGATGATCCCTCTCCACATCTCCCTCTCCGGAGGACGCGGCGTCCTTGATTCCTAACATAATTTCACGTTTTCATTTGTCAGACCCCAGGACAGTTTTCCACTTCTCCTCAGTTAATCTTTAATGAGCTTGGACCCAGAGAAGGTGGCAGCGGTTCTGGATCTTGTTTATATGTGGTTTCATTCAGACGAATGTCACAACGTTTAGACTGTGAGTATAGGGGTGTTAACCCCCAGCCAGAGCCGTAGAGAGAAAGAGCTGCGTCAACTGAGGGTAGGAAAGCTATGTGGTCACGTGGTTCATGCGTCTCGACATAGTTCCAAAACAAACCCGAGCGGGCAATTCAAATGAATGGGAAAAACTCACCGAAGCGATTACAGAGCTCCACAAAAAACATTTTTTTTTTTTTTATTTAGTCCGACTTGCATAAATCATGAATTACAGTAAACTAACTAAAATATGAAATTAGTTGGCTTGCTAGTCATCCCTAACAATAAAAAACTATGTGAGGTAATGAAGACAATATTGTTTTTTAAATGGAAGTCTTGTGTTAGGTTGATCAGTGTATGAAGATCTCTAAATCAGTTTGCTCATTAAACATTTACTTTACAATTAGATTCATCATTTTGTACTCTGGTTCCTTGACAATGTGTATAATTGCATCCAACTGGAGAGTTTAAATCGGCGAATGGAACCCTACACTACGTTTACCATTGCTAGCTAGCATACAATCTTCCAACTTTAAGCTTAGTTAAACGTATTAGATGGCAGAAAAAAGCTAAGATAATTAACTATTTTGATACCGCCATTCAACTTTGATCAGATCAGGGGAAAAAAGATTATACATTGTGCAAAATAAATTCTCACCTCCGAACAGTTTCATCATACGCTGTTTCTCAACGACGCAGCTGCTTTGTTTGGATCTAACTGGCCATCTTGGAAAAAAACTGTCCCATTGGAGTCAACGGAGTTGACACAACTCTTTTCTCTATATGGCTCTGCCCACAGTGTCCTGGCTACATTTCCAATGTAAGCATCCTGATCACCTAATCCTCCCCCAGCTTCATGTTGAATTTTATGATTTATTTTGTTATTGTTTGAAATGGAAACTCACAAAAACATTTTAGAAAATGTTCAGTTTGTCCAATCCCACGCACACACTGACTGCCCTACTCAATTTATGACTTACTTAACTCCTCCATAGAGACGGTTTCCTACCTGGGCTGCTGTGGTTTATGCCCTGACCCTTGACCTATGACCGTTATCCAATTGCCAGCCTTGTGGCTCTCAGGCTTTCAGATGTGTTATGTGAATGTGAGCTTTCATGATTCATTTGTTCAGAGGGTGCTGAGCTAACTGCTCATGGCTTACCAGCGGAATGGACAGCTTTGTCAACAGAAAATCCTGTTAATGACTGGTTTGAGGGTATACTGTGTATTTTAAATGACTGGATAGGACATTAAGGAAAGCCTTTCCAATCCCCAGGTTTCTTAGCCTAGCCAAGGCTGAGACAGTGATCGTATTGGTGATAACTAAATTCTCCTTTGTCCATTTTGTAAAACGTAATAGAAATCAAATAATTAATTGATGAAAACATTTTAAGAATCATGGTTCAGTTCCATTTTGCTCTATTTTGTCACTCTGCCATTAACTAACCTCTTCCAGCCATATTTGGATTATGAGCAATTTGTACTTCTCACCCAGGTCTGATCCCTGGCCAGCCACAAAACAGATAGACATGGAGAGTCTATTAAAAGGGAGAGATATTGCACAACTCTTAACTATTTGGAGTTAAAAGGTCAAAGCCAAGAAAGGCTTCGTGTAGTTTCCTGAATGGAGTGTGTGAACAGACGATGTTTTCTATGTTTATCTTTGGCTTAGACTCAACCATTTTTTTTTTTTTAAAGGCTCAGTAAGGTCGACAATGTAAATGTTCTATTTTCTTGATTTTTTTTCTACACTGAAATAAATATAAAACTATGAAAATCTGGGAAATGTCTCGCAAGATTTTGTTGAAAAATGTTCAGAGTGTTTTGAGGTGATTAGGTCGGATGGATCAACATTTCCAACTCAACTGGGGGATTTGGGAGTGAATGTAACAATCACCAGCTGTGCTACTAGCAAGCACCAAGGCTTACTTAAGGATATACTGTACATATATATATATATTGTGAAGAGTGCACTTATTAAGACCTATCCAAATGAGCGGTATAAGGCAACAAGCAAACCTATAGTGCGGGGAGGGGCGACACACTCGTGGGGGATGTGGGTGTTTTAACACCCGTGGAGGATGTGGGTGGTTCAATACCGGTGGGGGATGTGGGTGGTTTAACATCCGTGGGGGATGTGGGTGTTTTAACACCCCTGGGGGATGTGGGTGTTTTAACACCCGTGGGGGGTGTGGGTGTTTTAACACCCGTGGAGGATGTGGGGGTTTTAACACCCACACTTCTCCCGGTGAGAGGGTTCTCAACACCCACACTTCGTTTTTATTGTTAATAAACAAACCATACATCCATCCCCCGCACTTTTGAAAAGCTTGCTACGCCACTGGGTATAGGTATCGGTAAATGCATGCTAGGTGGGATTTGATTTAACATGGTAAGGGGAGCAAAAAGCCTTGAAAACCAGCTAGAAAACTATAGTTGGTCCAGTGTATTTAGGGCACATTTGTGATCAGATTATGTGTTTGGATATTAGTTATGAAAAATAATCATGAATGCACTATTGTCCCTTTGCCAATAGTGCAGAAGTCCAAAGCCTAATACTGTTTCATAGGACAAGGTCAGTGAATGTGTTTACATTTGGAAATACCCTATGACCTTCTCTAAATGACAGCATTTTCAAAAATATTGCTTTACAGTTCTTGTCATTGTTTTCAGAATATCCACAATTGAATACACAGAGGACCAGCGCAGTTGACTTTCTTTATGGTTTCATGTCTTTCCGCCTTCCATTCAATATTGATAATCCATCAGTTTGACAAACAGGACTTTCACATCACAGGACATGATTGATTTCCCACCATGAAGCGAACACTGTGTGGGTAACATGGCATAGATGAATCTGCCTTCAATGACTTATATTCCTCAACAACCATGCGCTGAATGATGGTTTTGACCCACTGAATGATTGAGCTGTCCCGATGACTTCTGTGACTTCAAAGACTTGTCGGGCCAAAGCTCAATTTCTACAGTGTCCATGGCCGGCCACTACACTTCTGAAGCCTGTGGCCTACAGTTTTGCTAATATGTTCTGACTCCCCAAAGTGCAATTCCATTTTCTGCAACATCTACGACACTTATAATCTGTAACATTTTTCCAAGTGCACTTTTTGAGGCACATACTCCCCCAAGGCGTTAATGGATTTACACTTACTTCAGTTTTGTTTTCCTATTGCATTTGAAAGCAAGTGTTCTCAGTATCAGTAGCTGCTCGTTTGAGACAACATGAAGAGATCGTGTCCTTAAATTGCCTTATGATGTAAGCCACCATTATTGCTCAGTGTTCACGCTTCAATGGTCACCTGACAAATCTTCATCTTCATAATTGTCAGAGTGACAACAAGAGAAAGACTGAGAACAAATGGGCTGAATGTCTGTTGGCTTGATGAGTGGTTTTCCATTGGGCAAAGGAAATGTTGGTGTCCGCCCATATTTCTTTCTGTTATGACAATAACTTACCTTTCCCAGGTAATATATCAAGATATGTCTTATGTCAGCACACCTTTTAGATGACTTCAGGCCAGATTTACCTGGGCCTGTAGAAAAGGTATTTTCCGCATTAGCATTACCCTTGGCTTTAAAAAGAAACCGTTTGTAGGCAAACATTTGTCATGAAAAAGAAAAAAGAGAATGCTAAGAAACAGACAAGTCAAGACAGTTATTCGGGTGTCACACCCTTTTTTCCTCATCCATTCGGCATGCAGAAGCAGATGAGTCACTAGGGTGCAGATACAGCCTTTATTTCTCCATCAGTTTGGGTTTCTCCCAGATGTTCTGAGATGTTGGACATTTGGTCAGGCCACAAGTTTGTCCAGACCAAATGTCCAAAAGTAAATTAAAAGGGTATTCTGGTGGTTTAAGCCTGTTTTGTTTTAACTACTACCAGTGTTTAAACTAACACAGCAAGGATTCAAGTTATCATCCTCTCATACATCCCACATTGCTAGTCTTTCTGCCATGAGAATGGTCCCAGCTATTTCATTTGTACTTCTTTTGGCCAATTCTTATTTCTGGTCAAACAGCATTAAAAATGTTTTGCTGGAGGAATCTTGGATTGACCCGTTATAAATGTTATTTTCTTCATCACGTGCTGTAGAAGTTAGCAAATTAAGATATTCATTGAACTCGAGAGATGAACCATACTGCAGCTGCTCTGTGGAGAGTCTTTGATGAATAGAGAGGTTTGTCTGTCATTCTCTCCCGCTAAGCAACCAACAGTAAACCCTGTAGTTACCCACTACTCTGTCAGCAGCTGCTTGGAATACACATTAATTGCTTGCCTGAGGGGGTTTGCTGCACCAATGAGATACTAAAGACTTTTTCACATTACAGCACACATGGAACGCACGGACCACGTTGGGGGCATTGACATGTATTCCTGAACATAGTTCTCTATATCAGACATTGCCTAGAAGGTACCTAAGAGCAAGTGTCATCATAGCAATGTCACAGGGGCTACACAAAGAGTGATTGGACTAGATAAAAACTATACTTGAGACTGGAATGTAAGAGAAAGCATGACTGTGTGAAATACTAAATTGATATAAAGCTAAGGTAACTATTAGTAAGTGATTTACCAAAGCTTATTATTATTATAGCTAGCTATCCATTACAACAATGTTGAAAAAGGGGTTGTTATATTATTCTAATATGACATACACTACCGTTGGAAGGTTTGGGGTCACTCAGAAATTGTTTTGGAAAGAAAAGCACATTACTGTCCAATAAAATGACGTAAAATACAGTGTAGACTGTTACGTTCCATGCTAGAAAGACTGTGTAGACTGACACGGGATGTTACATCTCCCACCTTTAGCAAGCTATCAGTTACCATCAAGGAGGTATGAGTGTTAATAAGACATTAATGTTGAAAATTACTATTGAAGCCGGAGACATCAGGCATACAAAAAGCTAATAGATCATTAGAAAACCATTTTGCGATTATGTTGCTTTGAACTGAAAACTGTTGTGCTGATTGAAGACGCAATAAAACTTTCCTTCTTTAGACTAGTTTTTTCAGAATCAGCGTTTGTGGGTTTGATTACAGGCTCATTGACCATAAACAAAAACTTTTTTCAGGAACTTGCCACTCTATTGTTGTTGTAAGAAATTAATGCTATTCCATGCAAGAAATGGTCAATGTACTTGGCAATAAAGCTGATTCTGATAAAAAAATTAAAAGATCTTGCACAACAATGCGTACAGCCATTTTGAGAATAACACAAGTATTGTGGGTTTTTGTTTGTCCATCCGACTCTTGAGGATTGACCAGAAGTTCTTAATGGGATTAAGGTCTGGGGAATTTCCTGGCCATTGACCCAAAATGTTGGTGTTTTGTTCCCCGAGCCACTTAGTTATCACTTTTGCCTTATGTCAAGGGGCTCTATCATGTTGGAAAAGGCTTTGTTTGTCACCAAACCTTTCTTGGATGGAGAAGTTGCTCATGGAGGATGTTTTGGTACGATTTTTTATTCAAGGCTGTGTTCTTAGGCAAAGTTGTGAGTGCGCCCACTCCCTTGCCTGAGGAGCAACCCCACACATGTATGGTCTCAGGATGTTTTACTGTTGGCATGACACAGGACTGATGGTAGTGCTCACCTTTACTTCTCCGGACAAGCTTCTTTCCGGATGCCCCAAACGATTGGAAAGGGGAATCATCAGTGAAAATGACTTTACCCCAGCCCTCAGCAGTTCAATCCCTGTACCTTTTGCAAAATATTAGTCTGTCCCTGAAATGATCCTGGAGAGAAGTGGCTTCTTTGCTGCCCTTCTTGTCACCAGGCCGTCCTCCAGAAGTATTCGCTTTACTGTGCGTGCAGATGCACTCACAATTGCCGGCTGCCAATCCTGATCAAGCTCTTCACTGGATCAACTTTAGGAGATGGTCCTGGCGCTTGCTGGACTTTCTTGGGCGCCCTGAAGCCTTCTTCTCAACAATTGAACCTCTCTCCTTGAAGTTCTTGATGATCTGACAAATGGTGGATTTAGGTGCAATCTTACTAGTAGCAATTACTACTACTACAATATTTGCCTGTGTAGCCCTTTCTATGCAAAGTAATGAAAACTGCACGTGTTTCCTTGCAGGTAACCATGGTCAACAGAGGAAAAACAATGATTTCAAGCCATCCTTTTAAAGCTTCCAGTCTGTTATTCTAACTCCATCAGCATGACAGAGTGATCTCCAGCCTTGTCCTCGTCCACACTCTCACCTGAGTTAATGAGAGAGTCACTGACTTGATGTCAGCTGGTCCTTTTGTGGCAGGGTTGAAATGCAGTGGAAATGTTTTTGGGGGGATTAAGTAATTTTTTTGCCAAAGAGGGACTTTGCAATTAATCTGATCACTTTTATAACATTCTGGAGTATATTCAAATTGCCGTCATAAACACTGAGGCAGCAGACTTTGTGAACATTTATATTTGTGTCATTCTAAAAACCATTGGCCACGGCTGTAGAGACTGGTAAAGAAACTGGTAAAGAAAGAGTGGAGTGGGAGGCCCTGATTATCTATTACCTACAATGAATTCTAATAAATCATTAGGCTCTGACTGATCTGGATCCATACTTGTTGAACAGTGCTGCTTCAATCATTGCTACTGCAGTGACTCACATCTTCAATCAAGCACTAGTTGTATGAAATATTCTAAAACTTGGAAAACAGATTTTGTTTTACCACTCATCAAGGATGGTGATGGTAGTGAATCGGATTTCCCCCCAAACAAATTGTATAAACAAATATTTTATTTTTTGTAATATTTCCGTGGCTCTTCCAAACAAAGCTATTTTGTCTTAAGGGGCTATGTTAAGTGGAGATCAGAATTAGGGTTACAGTTTAAAGTTAGATTTTAGGGATATGGAAAATTATATAATTTTTAGTGATCTATTGTTGGTCCTCAAACGTAAGGTGATACCAAGGTGTGTACAGTTATAATTAGGTTAGTTTGTTAGAGTCAATAGTGACGTCAGGTTTGGATTGGTGTTTAACAGTTAGGGTTTAGGTTTAAAAGTTAAGAGTTGGGTTATGGCTTGGGAGTTAGGGAAAATTCATCTTTTACCGCATTTTTTATATTTCATTGGGTTTCACAAGTATTGTACGTGGGTGTGTGTGTGTGGGGGGGGCAGAGACATTTCCTCTGATTGTCTTTTTACTCCCACACTGTTCACACACCCCCAACAACCAGACTGGGCTCGTTAGGATTCGTGGGGATTCAGGCCAGGTTCGTGGGGGTGGGGGTGTCTGGGGGGCTGGGGATACAGTCAAGTCCCATTCATCTGCACTCATTCACTCTGACTCACTGCACAGGGAGAAAGGAGGGGCGCGGGGGAGAGACAGAGGAGGAATGAGTACTGAGCTCGGGCTTCCCGGTGCCTTCTCCTTTAGAGTGTTTTTCTTTACCTTTCCCCACAGAGCAGTGATGATTCAGACGAGTGCGTCCATGCTAGGCAGTCTGACTCACATGTGAAGGTTTTAAATTCAAAATACAAAAGCAACATTCCTAACAACTCCCTTTTTTTTTACGCTAACTTTTTTTTAATAAAGTTCCACCGTAAATTTCAGTATTTGTTTCTTGATATACGACTCATGTTGACAAGACTTGTCTGGTGGACTTCAAGTACTAGGTCTGTGTTTCCTGTTTCGCATTGAAAGTGAAAGCATTCTATACAGCGTTTCACCTAATGCCCCTGGCTCTGCTTTAGTCCAACCTCCCAGTCACACTAACATGCTCTGCTTTAGCCCAACCTCCCAGTCACACTAACATGCTCTGCTTTAGCCCAACCTCCCAGTCATACCAACATGCTCTGCTTTAGCCCAACCTCCCAGTCACACTAAAATGCTCTGCTTTAGCCCAACCTCCCAGTCATACCAACATGCTCTGCTTTAGCCCAACCTCCCAGTCACACCAACATGCTCTGCTTTAGCCCAACCTCCCAGTCACACCAACATGCACACACCACAATGTCTGATTTCAGTTTTCCTTTCTCCATATTGCTGCTGTCTTCAGTCCAGTATGTTCAGACAACTGCTCTGTCTTTGGGTGACCGGGACACTTCTGATGCCCTTATGCTGGGGTGAGTACTCCCTGATCTTATCTTTGTGTTTGTCAGGAGCCCTGGCTGATGTCTGCGGAGTCTCTGAGTGCCGGATCAAAAGAGGGCATTACTTTCCATCACGAAGTAGGTGTGTAAACAGGACACTAAGAGAGGAATTGTTGCCTTCATCTGAAGCTGCAGAGCAAAGTAATAAGAGTTGGGGGAATGGTTGGGGTTAACTTTAGACAGGGTAAGAGTTGGGGGTTAACTTTACACAGGGTAAGAGTTGGGGTAATGGTTGGGGGTTAACTTTACACAGGTTAAGAGTTGGGGTAATGGTTGGGGGTTAACTTTACACAGGTTAAGAGTTGGGGTAATGGTTGGGGGTTAACTTTACACAAGGTAAGAGTTGGGGTAATGGTTGGGGGTTAACTTTACACAAGGTAAGAGTTGGGGTAATGGTTGGGGGTTAACTTTACACAAGGTAAGAGTTAAGGTAATGGTTAGGAGGACCAGGGCATTCCTGAAACAATATCTGCTGCACAATAGAGCAGTTTTAAATAGCTCCAAGCAGTGCTGTTGTAACCTGTATTGACGGTACTGCCTGACAACATATTCCTAAATTTTTCTATTATAGAAATAATACCAAAATACAAAAGAACACAGTTCAATCTAGTTGTTGAGTCTAGTGAGTAAAAGGCTCTTTACACTATCTCAAGATCTAACATGCATAGCCGAAGACTTAACTTATATAAGTTGTCATGCCTGTTGAACATCTGTGGTTCTTTTTTTAAATCCTGGGTATAGACCATCACTCATGAGATTTTATCAAAGCAGCTCTGAAAATGTATTGTGGTAGGTGCATTTAAAATTTATTTTGGTAGGTGCATTGAAAATTTATTTTGGTAGGTACATTGAAAATGTATTTTGGTAGGTGCATTGAAAATGTATTTTGGTAGGTACATTGAAAATGTATTTTGGTAGGTACATTGAAAATGTATTTTGGTAGGTGCATTGAAAATGTATTTTGGTAGGTACATTGAAAATGTATTTTGGTAGGTACATTGAAAATGTATTTTGGTAGGTACATTGAAAATGTATTTTGGTAGGTACATTGAAAATGTATTTTGGTAGGTGCATTGAAAATGTATTTTGGTAGGTGCATTGAAAATGTATTTTGGTAGGTACATTGAAAATGTATTTTGGTAGGTACATTGAAAATGTATTTTGGTAGGTACATTGAAAATGTATTTTGGTAGGTACATTGAAAATTTATTTTGGTAGGTACATTGAAAATGTATTTTGGTAGGTGCATTGAAAATGTATTTTGGTAGGTGCATTGAAAATGTATTTTGGTAGGTACATTGAAAATGTATTTTGGTAGGTACATTGAAGAGAAGAGTGAGGTTTGTATGATCGGGCAGGGCTAATGATCTTTTTATTTTTATCACACTGTGGTGATGGGGCAGTGCTGTATTTTTTCCAGTTACATCCTATACCTGAGTTTTGGTGGTGAAAACTCAATCCACCAGGGATTAAATTAGTTATAAAAATCAGATTTGGAAAAAATTCTTGTTGTCAAATTAGATAATGCAGAAGCTAACCTTTACAGATCTTGAAACTAATATTGAGGGGGCACCAAGTGGATGTTTTTGGAATTTTTCAAATCGTTTTCCCAACCCATTTTAAACCTCACCTATTCTTACAAAAGACACTTAAAAATGCATTTAATAATTTGTGGTCACTGGTTGTACAAAGTGTGCTGTTAGGCTAAAACAGGTGACAGAAAATAATGTAACATGTCATGTTATGTGGCAATATGTCTATTTTACCTGAATTTATACTGAAACCAATGTCTCTTTGACATCTTAGAACTTTATTTAACAAAAGTATCATTTATAAGAAATGTTAAATGTCTAATAGTCAGTAAACCTTTAACATAAAATCACTCTGAATGGCATTCCATGAGCGTGGGGCAAAATATTCAAAAGCCGTTTACCCATCTTAAAAGAGTAGTAATTTTAGGATAATCTAAAGCTAAGTTCTGTGACCTAGAAAGTAGAATCTACTTTTTTTGGCATTTAGCACCAACCTATTAACTGAGAAACTGGAAATCAGACAGCAGGTGTTCTCCGTGTCATTAAAACCAACGTGGAATTGCATGTTTAAGTTTAGATACTATAAAGATTGTGCTTATGACAATACATTACACATCCAGCCCAAAATGGGAGGTTTAAAAGGCTACATCTTTAATAGAAGTCATCTGATATTTGGGTTTCAGGGCAGTTGCACTTCCCTATAAAAGTCCCTGCGAACATCCCTTCTTTGTTTGAGGTGGTGAATGCTGTGAATCATCAGTCCCGTGCAGCCGAAGCAAGAAGGGACATGCTCCCGTGGGTCCCAGAAACGTGCCCATAGAGCAGAGAGCCCAGGGGGCATTCCATCTGCATGACACAGATCATTCACTGCTAGGTGCATGTCCCCCACTTCTGTTCTGCTGCCGGTATATATTCAGGGGAGCCCTTGTTAGTGATTTCGATCCATGCCCCTTGAAATGTCTGTGCATGGCCCTGGTCTGACATGTTTGTCTGAGGGGGCTTCGGTGGTTTCTGAAGCACATTGGTTTGACTCCACGATAGTGTAGGAGGACATATTAGCTGCACAAGCTGGATTTGTGCCATACAATTTAACTGTCTGCTTAGTATGGTTGCTATGGTCTCAGAGGTTGTGGTTGTGTCTGTCCTGTTTCAGCTTCTTTTCGAGTTAACCCAATGAAAACCAATACTCAGGTTCTCCAAAGTGACAAAGCAGTTAGATATGTGTTGTTACAAACTGTGAATGTGTTAAATAGTGACTGCTATGCCATAATTGCTTTGTTGTACCACAATAAAACCCCAGTGATCGGGTAAACTCGTTAGTAGAAATACATCCTTCAGTAACAGTGCTGGAACTTCCCTGTTGTATTTTGAAAGGGATTTCCTGTAAAGAGCTGTTTTGGTTGTTTTAAATTACTCCCATTAAAAGTGGAGATCTTTCCTAACATTGTTATCAAGACATTAATAAGTTAAAAAGATCCGGAATCCCCCCCACACCTAAACTTTAAGCCTGTCACGGTTGCGGTGGTGTGCAGAACCATACGCAGACATTTTGAAAGTAAAGGTGAATTTAATCCAATAAACACACAAAACAAAACTACACAAACAGTAAACGTAAATGAAAGGTGCTAAATCACTTAGCAAAAAACATATAAACGTCAACTGAACACAGCTGCTCTGACTGGGGAGCCAACAGCGGCATAGAGAGGGCTAGAGGCCTCTCTAGGTGGCATGCCCTGACTGCGAGCCCCAAAACATAGAGTAGGCTAGGGGCTCCCAGCCAGGACATGACAAAGCCAAAACGTGGACATTCTAATCAGTGGTAAAGCCAAATACTGCCCTACAGAGGCCCACGGCAGTAAAGCAGGAAACTTAAAAAATATATTTTAAAGGTTGGCCAGCCAAATAAGCCTAATATAGAGTAATATACTCTGTCTTTGCATTGCCTTGCACGGTTCTAATAGCAATGTAAAAGCAAGGTGCAGTAACTACAATTTTGTTGTTTTCTTTCAGTTTTCTGTTAGCTATTTTGACATAGATTTTTTATAATTGTATTTATCAGTATTTAGTAACTTTAATTGTGGATTTTTGCATGTTAATTTAAGTCTGGAGAAATTATTATAATTCAAGACTTGATATTAAGGTCATATTTTATAATCATTTCACTTTTACTTCTTTACCTATCTAGATAGTGTTCCTAGCATCATCCGTTGACGACCTTTGTATAAACTTTGCATCATCCTCAGGATCACCATCAATGTCACCAACATCACTGTTGCTGCCTTGATAAATATCACATTAATAATTTAGTCTTTGTGTTTTCTATTTAACACAGGGGTCTCAAACCGGTTCCACGGAGGGCTGAGTGTCTGCAGGTTTTAGTTTTTTCCTGTAAATTGGTTCCAGGTTCAGACCTAAATAACCAGATGAGGGTAGACCTAACTAATCAGTGACATAATTAATCAATCAAGTACAAGGTGAGAGTGAAAACCTGCAGACACTTGGCACTCCGTGGAACCGGTTTGAGGCCCCTGATTTAACACAATTAAGAATGCAAGGCAACATTGAATCACAGTAAAATGTCTTTATTATTACATGTTTAACTTATTTCAATAACAGCTCAATTTAATTTAGAAATATATAAAGAACTATACATTTCTTAAAAAGAAATATAGCAACATTTCATAACATGTCATTACATATTAATTTCCATAATACAAAGGTTTAATTAAGATATTTGACTTGGATGAAAAGCAAAATAATAAATTTTTAAAGGAAATATTTTCAGTCCCGTGTCAGATTGTTAGACCGACACACACTCACTCTTCATCTTCAGCACTTTGGGCAAGACCTTCCCAAAACACCCAGCGGTTTGGTGGCCTCCTTGGACTGAGTTTTGTCAGGATGTCTGCCGTCTTCAGTACTTTGCTCTGCAGTGCATTGCCCTTCTGTTTCCTCTACTTGTCGTCTGATGGATGGAGGTCCAGATCATCTCTGTATTGTCTGCCTGCCAGCTCTCGAATGCATCCTCCTGGGAGACACATCTCATTGTTCCCTTCTGTGACGTGTCTGTCCCATAACTCACAGCACGGGTCTCTATGTGCCCCTGGGCTGGACAACAACACACAGGGTCAGAGTATTTATTGGTCCGCCGAGGCAATCAATGCGAGACTCCAAAACCCATCTTCAGAGGGGACAGGGGCTTTTGTTTGTGTTCATTCATACAGAGCATGATCCACATGTTAGGTTTATTTGATATGTTTGTAATGGGAGATGTTGAGGAGCACAATGACATGGATGGTAGTTCAGTGTAGGCATGATGGGTTGTGAGGTGGGATATATGGAAGTGCTTTGTTTCAGAGCTGACCAGGGGTTTGACGGCAGAATGCTACTCTCTTCCCTTTATCCACAGCCAGCGAACAGGATGATCAGGATGATTATGAAGTGTCTGCTACGACGGCAGACTATGACTACGCAGCCACCTTCGATTACGAATACATCAGTAAGCCAGCTAACTGGATATGCTAATTTAAAGTATTGGTGCTGCACCAGATTTTTATTATTTTTACTAACACCCTTGATAGCTGTTTCAGAAACTGAAATCACAGAAATTTACTATGATGAACTTACAGCTCACCAGGATAAGAGTCCGGAAATAAGAAATAAGGTACAGCATTTTTGCCATTATGTCTTTACTTGTAATCTCATAGTTCCCAGAAATGTCACATGACGTGTATATATAGGCCAAAATGTTACCAATGTCATCAAAACCACTCACTTTTGAATTAATGGCATACTGATCTATGACAGCGATTCTACATTTTTTTGGTTAGAATTACGGCAATTTTTCAGCCCAGAATGGAAGGTTTAAAATCCCAGACAATCATTACTCATTTATTAACATATTTAATAAATAGGTAATGCCTACAGACTGCAAGCCAATCTAGTATGTTGATAATGTACACATGGAAATGCCATCTGGCTAATATACCAAGGCTGTTGTTATATAAAATACAACACTGGGAAATCATATCCGTGTGAGATCAGTTGTTTTGATTTGTCATGGTTAAGCACGAAACATTTATTCCATTAAACAAAAAAGTTGATCAGCTCTTTTACATTTGGTACTTTCCATAGTTAACCATATTCGAATTAACTTCTAACGTCCCTTATCAGGCTTACAGGATTGGCTCCCCATGCTTAATGCTTCTCCTTGGATTGGCTGCCAACCTATCAGTTATTGTAAATTACATCACTGAATGAACACTGCAGAACAAATACAGGTAGAACCACTTGCTTACTATAATTTTAACTCTGCCCTTTCTTTTTCTCTACACGTTTTCTCCTTAATATCCATGACATAATGATAATGGAGAAACAGTCTTGCTCAGACTACTTCAACTAGGCAATAGCAAATTTGTTGTATTAAAACTAAGAAATAAATAAACAATTATTAAAAAAAACACATTATATCCTTATATCCTCCACATATATATATTTCTTGAGCAACATTCTCCTGTCACTGCTGGGAGTTGCTGCAATGAAGAAAGGCCACATATACAACATTGAGATTCTCGTACATCACCGAGGGGAGAAAAACAGGGGTTCAACTGCAACATTTTATTTATTTGGTCTGCATAGTAAGTCTAGTATCTTAAACACTTAATTGGCGACTTCCGTAATTGCTGGGCTCAAAGTCATAGCCCTCTCAAAATTCTTATGTGGATGTTTCAAATGGGTTCACGATGGAAGGCACTTTACTACTACATAATTTCTCACCTGGTAAACAATTGAAATATAATTTGATTGCTTTTGAGAGAAGACCATAAACCTCTAGTTCAGTTACTCTATTAACATCTATTTCTCTTTTCTTACAGACATTCAGTATCCTGAACAAAAAAGTTGAACAACTACAGTGGAATTTGACATTAAAAATGAAATGGACAAAGCATGACACTCCAATTACATTTTCTGATACAGTTGAACATAAATGAAAACTTGTGAAACTAACTTGTAAATTAACAAATAAATGTAAAAACAATCAACCCCTATATTGTGCATTTGTGCACGACAAGTTTTATCCCTGAGTGAAAATATCAGAAAAGGAGTTATACTCATATGCTGTCTTCTTTAGACTTTGTCACAAACTAAAAAAGTAAGGTATGCATTATGTTTTAAGCTTGTGATCTTTTTCTAATGAGTATTTCTGTTTTTGTTTTATATACTTTTAAAACCATGGTATCTTTTAATTTCCTCTCTGGGCAACTTCAAACCAATATGTCTTGGATTATCTAGGGGGAATGGGCTCACACACTCTTTCCCCTCTAACATTCAGGAGGATAAACCAATAAATAAACTTTCATACACATTTTGCAAAACACGTTGAACTGAGATCTCAAAATCCCCTTGTATCATTAAAAACAACACATTATCAGGGCCCATGAGTTTTGGGGATTTCATTTTAATTAAAATAACATTTCAATTATACTGCATGTACACACACTTGTAAATTGAACAGGAACATATCGCATAGGCAAAGCTTGTTGATAGGCAGAGCGAATTGTGATCTTAAAATGGATATCGGAATTTCTATTTTGAATGCACTAAAGCTAAGCAAGCCATTTAAAAAAAAGCAAGTTAGCTAGGTTGCTGACATATCTAGCTAGTTAAAGATGCACTAACTATAAAGAATCACTATCATACCTCCATTAGTGGGACCAGCTCGACCACAGCCAAATTGTTAGGTTTGCCATTAGCGCCTCTTTCACATCACAGATGGAAGATGGAGTCTGGAGATGCTGTGGTGAACATACTGCTGTCTGCAACATCATCCAGGAAGACCGGTTTGAGGTGGGTCAGTGCTGGTCTGTGTGTTCCCTAAATATGTTTAAGCAGTGTACCTGGTTTCTTCTTTGCATGGTAGAGCTTTAACTTGCAGCGACGTACTATGTTCATAGATAATGGTTTTCCGAAGTGTTCCTGGTCCATGCAGTGATTTCCTCTGCAGAAGGCAGTGCCGTCTGAGGGCCCAAAGATCACAGGCGTACAAAATAGGTTTTCCGACCTTGACCCTTGCATACGGAGATTTCTCTCAGTGGTTCCTGTTGATAGTAAATCAAGACTTTATTCAAATGAAACATGTTTTGATGGATGAAGTTCTTCAGGTTCGCCTTCAAGGCACGGCATACGAAAATATGCCAGGGTGCCGTTGGGGTTCACTCTCGCCCCACGCACATTCTCCAAATGTGTGGAGGCAGCGTTGGAACTTCTACGCACGGGTATCAGGATACTGGCGTCATCAGCAGAGCTGACAATGGCGCACACGACACAGGTGGTGACACAGTTCTCACACCTGGGACTGGCGCTGAACTGGTTAAGAGCGCGCCGCGTCAGCAGGTGTCCTGTTTGGGTCTCCGTCTGGACTCAGGGGTTATGACGTCACGGTTGTCGGAGGAGCGGGCGAGGAGCATTCTCTCTGCCCTGCTTCTCTCCGGCCCCCGTGCAGGAGGTCCGTGCGGGCAGTCATGTCCCTGCTGGGACTCATGTCGGCTGCCCACAGGGTGGTACCTTTAGGGTTGCTGCACATGCGCCATACAGAGATGGTTCGCCGATCTACGGGTGGACCCCGTTGCTGCCCGCCACATCAACCTGCTAGAACTCGAGACGGTTCTCTTGGTACCGACCCGCTTTGCCCCGTTGATCGAGGGCAAACAGGTCCTGGTTCATTCGGACAATCGGACGACGGTGGCGTACATAAATCGACAGGGCGGAGTCAGGTCTCCAGCGCTCCACCTGTCAGCGAGGCGCCTATGGCTTTGGGCTCACAGCCGATTGCGTTCTCTATCAGCCGTACACATTCCAGGGATCTTGAATGTGGGGGCAGATATGATGTCGCGGGCGGTCCTCGAGAGAGAGAGACTATGCGCCCCCCTAGACGGATGCGTTCGCTCACCATCCATGGACGACGGGTTGCTTTACGCTTTCCCCCCACAGACATGCATCGCGCGTCTGTCGGTGCGAGTGAAGGTGGATCGTTTGTCCGTAATTCTGATGGCTCCGGACCGCCCGACAGCGGTCTGGTATCCGGAGTTGATACAGATGCTGGTGAGGTCACCTTGGCCCCTCCCTATGCGACGGGATGCTCTGTCTCAGGCGGAGGGCACGATCAAACGCTCACCAATGTTACGCGGCCTGGTTCCTGAGAGGGACAGGTTAGCACGCCGCGGGCTGGTTCCTGAGAGGGACAGGTTAGCACGCCGCGGGCTGGTTCCTGAGAGGGACAGGTTAGCACGCCGCGGGCTGTCTGCCCACGTAATTCGTACGATTCAAGGTTGGCGTGCCTAAATGGGAGCTGTCTACGGTCCTGACGGCGCTCTGTGAGCCGCTGTTTGAACCACTGACACAGGCTTCTTGGAAGTCTCTGTCACTCAAGACAGCAATGCTTATGGCGCTGTGCACTGCCAAACGAGTGGGTGATCTGGGCGTTTTATCCACTCGCTGGGATTGCTTGATTATCAATGGTGATTAATCAAGGCAGTGTTGCGGCTGAACCCCACGTTTATGCCTAAGATCATTACGAGCTCTTTTAGATCCCTCGTCTTCGTTGGCGCACTCTGTCCTTGGCACGTTGCCAGTGGCTTGGTGATGCGCCCTGGAGCTTATCAGCTTGTACTGGACATTGTGGCGCACTTGTGGTGTGGCCATGGTCTCGCTGTTTTAGTTCATTCTGTGCTGTCAGGCTCTATGAGCACGACAGCTCGCGCTTATCTCCCTCTTCCTGTTTTGAACAGTTTGGGGATGTGTAGGTGCGCTTGGGCAGCGGAAACCACTCTACTTATCCTAGAGAGAGTGGTCAACCAATGAATGTAACTGCGGGGTCCCTTTATTGGGACCGGCAGGAAGTAAATTTTTGGCTTGCGTAGCTCCGCCGTAAACCACTAGGTGCTAACGCCCTCTAGGGGGCGGAGCTCCACAACATAACGATAGTTAGCGGAGTTTACTTCTTCGGGGGAGTATATCGTGAAGACAGTATATCTTCACAATAGTCTGGCGCCATCCACTGGACAGTAAGAAATGTAATTCCATTGCAGAGAATGGTAAAACAAGAATTCTCACAAGTTACAAGAAAGGAATTAAAATAATGTATAATATTTAGTCTATCCATCAGGCCTTCCGAAATTCAATCAGGAGAGTCATAGAGTGAGACCGCACAAGCCACTATTCTTCCGGTTATTGAGGCTAGATTACACTGGTGTTATGGAGTAAAGTGAAATTTCGCTCTTCACATAAACTCATTGGTAAATGACTCAGTAGTACCAAATTTAAGAAATTTTATTAAGAAAATAAAGTAGAACATGTGAAAATGTTTAACAAAACAAAATTTTATAATCTGCAAAGATAATGTTTTTAGAACGTTTTACTTATGCAAGTTCAAACTGCAGGCACACCTGGCTAGCTTGAGATACGCTTTTCACAAAAGATGTTAACCACAAACTAACTTTCAGAGCAACATAACATTGTCACAAACATGAAACCATGTGTTGTGTAAAAAAAACATGTAAACCACATCCCTCATAACAAATGGCTTTACACAGGCAAACAAATTTGGATATTCGTACCAGAAATTGGTCAGATTTATTCTTCTTTGGCAAATTGGTTGCCTGTTTAAATGCATCTTAGAGATTTTAAACTCAGTCATGTAACATACTTCTGGGCTTGCATGGTTCTAAAATAGTGCTTTTTCAAAATACGACTGCAGCCTGTTTCTATGGAGGGGTAGTTCGACTAATGCATCGTCCGTGGATAGTGTCAGTACATTTGAGAACTCGTCTTCCCTGGTCCTCCAGCAGGGTTCTACTCCATGTAGCCAGAGCCTGCCATGGCCATGTAGGAGTCCAGATCAGCATCTAGGCGGGTCTTGCTCATGGACATGTAGTCGTCCAGTTGGTTGTCAAGCTCCTCTTTGGAGGGGATTTTTTCAGACCTGCCCATGCCTCTTCCCCTAAACACTCCCCGGCCCCTCTGGCCTAGACACACTCCTCTGCCTGAGTGGGTAAGACAAAACAGGGTGAGGAGAGGTCTACTTGGGAGGTCAGAGAGAATGCATGGTTAAGGGGATGTAAGAATTCTTTCACCTCTTCCTCTCAGTCCATACTTTGCACCACGGCTCACCAGCACTCCAGGACTGTTTAGCTGGCTACCTTGCAGGCCTTGAAGAAACCTTTGCTTGGTCACACCTTAAGCAGAAAGTATGAGAAATGTGAAAACACCAATTAAAACATATACAGGTGCATCTAAAAAATTATAATGTAATTCAAATAAAACAGTGACACTCATATACTCCAGATTCATTACACAAATTGAAACATTTAAAGTCTTTTTTGTTTCATCATCTAGCCAATCTACCATAAAGGTCTGATGGATGGAGTGCTGCAGAGATGGCTGTCCTTTGGGCAGATTCACTTATCTTTCTTACAGGGCAGCTTTAGGAAATCTTGGTTTTTCCAAACTTCTTCCATTCCAAAATGATTGAGCCTGCAGGGTGCCACGTATTTGTTGGAAACCTGTCTTACTTCACTCCAAAGTGGTCTAATCAAAGTCCAGTAAGAAATGTTTTACAAACACCATCTGCTCAAAAATAAATAGCCTATGGTAAAACCTAAGACACAAAGTCATCTGTAACCGGTCTGACGGGGTAAAGTAGTGTTTTCATGGCCCCGTCGTGTCTGCCTAAGACAATTTGTATAAGAGGGAACATGCATGAAACAACTAAGTAAAGAGTGCGTGGAGAATGCACAGAACATCATTCACGCAGGCACAGAAGCTTCTGGGTCGTTAGTGAGGGTGAAAGTACATTCCCATGGTCAGAGATAAAGCCAGTCCCCTTTCTGCAAAACATTAAGTGCAACCACGTGCCCCCACCTCTGAAAGAACAGGCTCTCCTGAAGAAGCGCCGTTGGATGTTTCTGAGCACTCTGCATCCTCTGTTAACCCCTCGCAGTCCCCATACAGCAAACCCCCGACTAGCGCCTCCCTGCATCAGGCTTCCCATGGGCCGACCCAGCCTGTCCAGGACTTCACCCTTCCCCAGACGCAGCCTCAGGCTCTGTGGAACATCATAACATACAGCATTGAAAAGTCAATTCCACCCCCCCCCCCCCTATAAACTCAACATCACATCTCATGATGTTAGTTAAGTTTCATATTAATAACTCACCAATAATGGCCAATTACCACAACATTTTTTTGCTTTACTCCGGCCGATGCCACAGGTACGTACTTTATCATTAATATTGATAAAGTACTATTAGTGCCAAGCAAGCCAACGTACATGGAGTTTAAGCTACAGCTCAAACAATTAGGGTTCTTCTGGCTAATCTGATGGCTACCTGAAGAAAATGTGTAACACTGTCTAGAGAAAAAGGGTCATTTCACATCCGGCTTCTTGCTGTAGGCTCATGTTTTTTTGCTTTCTTTCCATGGCTCTCTACAAATGTAGCCAATTTCTGCCCGACTCCTGGGTTTTTTTGGGAAGCTAAATAAAGATACATTGCTGAAGGCCCTTTGCCAAATGTGACAAGTTACATGTCAACTGTTTTACAGGCATGCACAAGATCATCTGAATTGAGAGCAAAATGAGCAAAACAGATCTGTGTATGCACGTGTTTGATTGATCCCTGGGATTTCAAATGGGGAAAACTTGGAAAGACATTTATGAAAATGCATGTTTATGATAACACCATAGAAGCATTAAAATAACAGAGTAAGCAAAATATTGTTAACCAGCCCGTTAACAAGGAAGTAAGTGAGAAGAATGAAAGTACTCTTTTCAGAAAGAATTCCCCTAAACACTATAAGCATGAGCTAATTTCCTTATTACTCATTTCCTCCTAGAAAAAAGGGATACACTTACAGTTTTTTCCGTTAGCAAGGTATGATTTCTGAAAGCACAATTGACATTAACCTTCCCTTTGTAGAGCAGAAACAAACGTAATACTTTTACTTTAACATTGTATTTAATGAATCCACCTTGCGGTCATTACATTGCAAACAACTTTCTGTCGGCTGGCAATGGTTGTCACATGTACGGTATGTACCATACTTCAACACTAAATGCCATACTCACCTCAAGCTGCAGTGCAGCCTGCACAGAGACCCTGTGCTCCATCTGCCGAGCCAGTCTCCTGTTGGCAACACTGGCCGCCTGCTGCTGTAGGCTGACTGGCACATCCACTGGCTCCTTGTGCTTGTTCTTCAAGATGGTTGTAAAGCTTGAAGTAGCAGCAGTTGCCAGATAAATGAGGTTAAAGGTGTCAAACTCACTCCAACAAAAAGGGGTGGGGGCTAGTCTCTTTATAGGCACTCCTCCATTGATCGCATTTTAACCCATATTTTCTCCCTAAACGTTTTTTCTGATGTCCAAGTCGCGATTATTTATGTTTCCTTCAAGTACATTTCACCAAGCCGCTCATATCTTAACCACACCACTTGCTCAACAAGGACATTTTTTTAAAAGGTAGATAGACGCATTTCCCAGCCAAGAACCACAATTGAGGTTTGCAGGCTGACCTACGAGAGGGTGTTGCTAGAACAACACATGACAAGGCCTCCCTGTCTGACATCCCAATGACGCGTTTGTACTGTGAGACCGCAGTTTAGACCAGTGGTTCCCACCTCAGTCGACAAGTTGAATCATCGGTTCCTGATTGAGGCTACAATGGAAATGTGTACGGTTGGGGGTCCGGAGTTAGGAACCCCTGACTTAGACCACGGTGCCACTCCAGGCCCCTCACCCTTGTTGTGAACTGATTATTTATGGTTCAGTGACTTTAGTAAATCCCCTAACCTGGATGTCTAGGCCTAAATTGGACAACAGTTAAAAGGAAAAACAAATCCAGGAGACACCTCGTAATTTGACATCCCTTTGAGTAGAGTGTCAAAGGATTGGGGACAAAGATAATACCAGTTGGCATGCCAGTAAGTAGTTTGGGAGGGCAATATAACTGGCTACAGACATGAAATTGTCCCTACCCAGCTACTAGTGTACATGGATATGGCCTCAAGCCATAAAATAACAAACTGTAGCTAGTGGTATAGAAAGCAGATACAATTAGGCCGAAAAAAAGGCCTTATGAGGAAAGTGGGTTGGGATCGATTTAATTAAAATTTCAGTCAATTCAGCAAACATTTCGATATTTCTGCATGCTTTCTGATGTGGACAATTGTTCACCTTTTGAATTGAAATCGAACTCAAGAGTAAAACCACTGGTCAGACGAAATGCAAACAAAAAGAGATTGTGTCGGAGGACTCCTCACTTCAAACGTGGTTTAGTGTGACAGTAGTCTCTTACCGTTCGTTGAGGGACATCACTGAGGTGCCGATCACGACCATTTTCTCTGATATTGGGGAGGTCATTGCGTCAGTTGGCCGATACATTCCTGTAATAA
Organism: Novumbra hubbsi; assembly: GCA_016801125.1. NCBI lineage: Eukaryota > Metazoa > Chordata > Actinopteri > Esociformes > Umbridae > Novumbra > Novumbra hubbsi. Next base: position 17,033 of record JACXGK010001520.1, on the reverse strand, counting down.
AAATCATTAATCGAGTTGTTCTTGGTCTTCAGTACTGTGGCAATTTGAAAACCAACGAATATAACTCTAGATTGTAACTACTTTGTGACTTCAGTACACATGCTAATTAGCTAAACCATATTAACGACTTGTAGTCGTTTGTTCGTTGACATAATTATTGCTGGGTTGGAACCATTTTAGTATATCTGCTGTGATATAACTAACCTAGCCATTTCTCACATTAGGAGCACGTCGCTACTCACTTCTAAAACCCAACTCACAGGTTGGAGTGAAGCTAGTTAAACTTCGATTAGTCATCTGCCTGCCTGTTCTGTGGACTGAAACGATGTGTTGTTCACGAACGACTCTTCCTGAATGTCGAACTTTAAGAACCGAATCTTAATGGTGAAATAGTTGTTATATTAACATATTGATGGCGTCATTCTGATCGACGTAGAATGTTTCCATTGACAAAAAATAAAATACATACAAAATTATCTTAATTAGTTCAGGTAAAAATTGTATATTTAGAACATGCATTTCACAATCCAAAATGACATTAGCCCAGTTTTAGCACCGTACATTTAATATGTGTGAATGTGTTCATGCTTCTTTTACACTGCTTAAACATTTTAAACCATAATGATATAGATACAACTTGTGTCAAGTCAAATTTGGCAGTTTATGTGAGTGCCGGTCTCGAGCTGGACTCCAAAAGCATTGTAGGCCCTAAACAGCAAAACTCAACTCTGGACCTGAGTCAAATTTCACTCTCTCACAACTCTTAAATTAGGGACTGATTTACACTTGTGACACCAGGTGGGTGCAATTAATGATGAGGAAGAACAGAAATCAGCAGTCTCCAGTTACTGTACGGTACTTTAGGTAATCGCTGAATACCCCCTGCACTACATTCGCTAGACATTTCAGAGTGGAAAACAGTTACAGCCACAAGAGGGCAGCCCAATTTAATTTTTAAAAGAGACTCTTCAAAATATATTTTCTGATTTGTTTGCAGAAATTTCACTGATCATTAATGACAACATATTAAAGTACTGAACACATTTTACATAGTAAGGAGGAAACTCATCTAATCCATAACCAAGGTGGAGCACACACAAGGTTGGTGCTCACAAACATTTTCTGCAAAAAAAGCTCACCACACAATATCTATCAGGTGGAGATGTAAGGATCTATATGTGCCAAATCGGACTAGGCAATAGACACTAGGGTTAACACTCTTACTCTGACGACATGTGCCATTAGATTTCTATGAATTCAGAGAGTCTGTTTAACTTCCCATCTAAAAGACAGCACTCTACCCAGGTCCATGAACATTCCAGCTCTGGTGAACAGAGATGTCATATTTTGACCTGAGGGATGGCTGCCCCCTTGCTGGCCCTTCAACGCCACATCGAGCAGCATTTGGTCTCCTAGTCAAAGATCAAATAGGATCAACCCTGCTTAGTTCCGGAGGTGACTAGCAGTGGGATACAGGACATACCAATTGGATATGTATGCATTCAATTGGAGGCCCATTACATTTTTATGCTCAACTACTAATCTGTTCAGTCATGCATATCTTGGAGGGCCACTTCATAGGATATTTTACCCAGAAACTGTAATTTAGTATGTTGTTTATTAGGCTTTTAATAGCATAATCCAAAAAAGGAGGTGAATGCCAGCAAGTTTTCAATATGTTTAGAGCACTGTAAATATTTCGAAAAAAGTCACATGTTGATGTGTTCAAAATAAACAATATATATGTTTTAAAATATTCCTTTAATATTCGAGTGATGGGTTTAACTGTGCTTTTTACTAATCTGCCCTTATAATTAGACGTATTTGTCAGGTGTAATAATTCAAATTTGAACATCACTTTATTGGCATGGAAAATTGTGTGATTTTTAAAGGAGGGCATTAAACACATTAAGACAGAAAAAACGCAACTAAATAAGAAAGGAGTGAAGGAACACCTGGAAAATGACCAATAGAAAATCTGTTTTTCAGGGAACACTCCTGCCCTGGCAACCAACATTTTGTTTAGTGTAATGAATACATCCCAGCTACGTTTCTGAGACGTCAGAAATGAATGCGGCTGATGATGTGACCAACACTTTCACCCGGACCACGCCGCCGCTACTGTTTCTGGGAGGCGAAGAACGATTCGGACTGCAATGCAATCCCAGGAACGTTGCTTGCAATGCCTTGGCTTGTTCCACTTATGAGGTTGGAGTAAAGGCAATGTGTCAGTGCAGTTTGTAATCACAACGGGGTAGGATAGGAATTCGGATTCTTCTTCTACAGCGCTAAGAAACTTTATCCAATGTAACGTTAGAACAAATGACATTATTGATCACCCAGTCCAGCTAGTTACTACTACCTACAGATTTCTTCTGGATGTTTACTGGTACGAGAGTGGTAAGTTCCGACCGTCCTTCGTGGGCTTGATAGTTTGTAATGCGTTAACTAGCTACACGGCACACAGCTAGCTAGCTAGTAATGCTAACTCAGCTTACGTTAACTAAGGACTGTCGTTCATACAATTATTTGAGTAAATTGCTGATAAATCTGCTTCCCAAGCTGAGGTTATTTTGCATAAAAATAGCACATTTCCAAGTAATAACTACTTAATTAACACTTAACTAGTGCGTTACACTGCTGTAGTTGGTAATCGAACGAGACATAACTAGCGACCGGGGTAGACGCTGCTAGATAGTACAGGCCTATAAGCGGGTTATTTTCTCATGATGGGCTCTCTAATGTTAGCTAGCGAACTATCATGTTTTTAGCTAACTACTGTAATTAGTCCGCTGCATTCAACCTAGTTAGCTTAATTTATTATACTTCACTGTTTCCGACAAATGGCTAACCACAATGTTTACACCCACTTTAAGTTGGCTAACTAACGTTTACTATCGTTTTCTACGTTTGATACTGTAGCTTCCATAGCTAGCTAGCTTGTCATGACAACCAAAACGCACGACTTGGTCGCTCTTAGCATTTCTGAGTTAGTTCAAAGAACAACTAGCCTATTTAGATGCGTTCTTCTTATGTTTCCCATATGCTTGTACAAGCAGCAGTACACAATTAGCTAAGTTAAATGTATACAAATAACGTCTAGATATTTAGCTGTCGTTAGCTATAGTATGTATGGGGTGGCTGAGGGAAACAGTCGTTTCCATTATATTAACGCAACGCATAGGGGGGTGTATGTAGGTTATTCGAAACAACCTTCGTGGGTTTAAATGCAACTATAGGCACGAAGTAGAGCGTACAAAAGGGCTACGAAATGTATGGGAATTCGGTGAGTTACCTTTTCGACTCGGTACCTAGATGATTTTGATGAGATTGAATAAACCCCGTCTTAAATACCAGATTTGGTACTAGACCGTTGGCTTTGTTGTTGTACAACAGTAAAGTAGTACAGTGTAAAACTGTTCCAATGTGAAGTTTTGAGATAGGCCTCATGCACTTTTGTTGTATTGATATTGACTTTCGGTTTCCTCTCATTACGCCTGTAGGATGCTGGCATCATGGGCACAACATTAACCTCCAACGTGTTGAAATAAGCTGGACCCAAAACACTGCGCAGACCCCGCCATGGCAGGCTTCAAGCGAGGGTACGATGGCAAAATCGCAGGGCTCTATGACCTGGACAAGACGCTCGGCCGGGGCCACTTTGCGGTGGTCAAATTAGCTCGGCACGTCTTTACCGGGGAGAAGGTAGCAGTCAAGGTCATTGACAAGACCAAGCTGGACATGGTTGCCACCGGCCACTTGTTCCAGGAGGTGCGCTGCATGAAGCTGGTGCAGCACCCCAACATTGTCCGGCTTTATGAGGTGATCGACACGCAGACCAAGCTCTACCTGATTCTGGAGCTGGGCGATGGAGGGGACATGTTTGACTACATCATGAAGCACGAGGAGGGCCTCAGCGAGGAGCTGGCCAAGAAGTATTTCGCTCAGATCGTCCATGCCATCTCCTACTGCCACCGACTGCATGTAGTGCACCGCGACCTCAAGCCGGAGAATGTGGTGTTCTTTGAGAAGCAGGGCGTGGTGAAGCTCACTGACTTTGGCTTTAGCAACAAGTTCCAGCCAGGGAAGAAACTCACCACTAGCTGTGGGTCGCTGGCTTACTCTGCCCCAGAGATCCTGTTGGGAGATGAGTATGACGCACCTGCAGTAGGTAAGCGATCTACGTTCGAAAGCCCAGTGTTATAAGATGGATAAAGTTTTTATGTTGTCCGCCATGTGTTGCCTACTGGAGCCAGAGGGGTTTTTGCCATAGAATGTATGTCCTGAAATGTATCACAGAACACATCCTGATATTTAGATTATTTTGTCGTATACAGTGGTTATAGAAAATGTTTACATTTTTGTTGTCTTACAGTATGAAATGGTAACACATTAAATCAGACTATGTACACGCAGTAACCCACAATATCCGAGTAAATTTGTTTAAAAAAAAAAAAAAAGAGGGTTGATTATTAATGTAAATCAAGAGTAAAATATCCTGGATAGGTAAACACCTAGAGTTTCTACTTGGTGCAAAATTAGTCTCTTTATGAGTCTCTTTAAATCTCTAGTAACTTTTGTCACCTAGACTATGCAATTTTTGCTCATTTTGCTTGTGGAATTGTTCAAGCTCAGTCAAATTGTATGATGACCGCTAATAGACTTCAAGACTCTTCAAGTCATTCCACAGATTCTCAGTTTGAACTGGGAGCTCTGACTAGGTCACTCAAACATTCACCTTGTGCTTGAACCACTGTTTGGTTGCTTTGGCAGTGTGCTTTAGGTTATTGTTATGTTAAAACATGAACCATCTTCCCATTTAAATGTTCCTGGGTGAGGGCTGCAGGTTCTCCACAAGAATCTGTTGGAACTTTGCACTATCCATTTCCCTTCTATCCTGACAAACGCCCACACAGCAGGAAGCTGCCTCTGCCATACTTCACGTTAGGCACGGTGTTCTTAGGGAGGGAAGATTGGGTTTTCGCCAGACACCGTATTTAGGCCAAAAAGTTCTAGAAACATTTTCTAAAAAGAGTTTACAGTTTTAGTCTCATCTGACCACGTCACCTTTTGCCACTTGGCATTGGAATCTACAATGGACTTCTTGGCAAAGCTCAAACTGAAATGAATTTTTTTTTAGTTTTTCTTGTAGCCACTTGACCCTAGTTTTTTCAATTGGGATTATTTATAGAATGGTATTTTCACCTGTATTTTCACTGATTTCATGTGTTTTTGTTTCAGGCTTTAAGGCAACAAAATGTATACATTTTGAAAGAGGGTGGTGACTTTCGATACCCACTGTAAACATGGAAAGGTATTTTGGTGGTGCATGCTACTTTCTCTTTGGAAATTTCCCCACTGAGCATTGCACTGTGAAGCGCAGTGTATTGCATATGTTACTTACAACATTGATGAGACCAAATTGCTCCATTGTTAGTAATGGTGCTGGCCCACTGCTTATTTCCCTTTTGTTCTTTAGTTTGTTTAATTTCATGGGACAATTAGGAAAGATAAGGAAAAATGGCACCCTCAAATATCATTGGCTGGATTCTAACCCCATACACATTTTCTGTTGGCTGCTACCAGTACTGCTAGATGACACTAGGCCATGGTGACCAGCTTTTGTCTAGTCATTTCTGATAATGCTGATGTTGATGTTTCGGTTACATAATGTAATGCAACACATTGTAACAATGGGCCGAGTTTTTTATGCTGCTCAGTGAAGCTGGTGAGGGATATACCACTTGTATTTTTTACGGTAAACTCATTGCAGTTATGTTTTCAGTCATTTCTGTTGTATTTGTAAAGAAGGATTAAGAAGACAGATCCCAATTGCCAATTTACACAATTTTCATTAAAAAAAATGTGCAAAGACACCATTAATAGTTTTTCTAGCAGGTACTGTAATTATTTTAGTAGATTACTTTAATACTTGGAGTAATTTTTCCAACGGTTTTCTAAGGTTTTGAAGCAACGGCTGTTTTGAATTGTCATGACCTGGACCAAAAATGTAATCCTTGACTCTCTAGACCAGGTGTCTCCAAACCGTTCCACGGAGGGCCGAGTGTCTGCAGGTTTTCACTCTCACCTTGTACTTGATTGATTTATTATGTCACTGATTGGTTAGGTCTACCCTCATCTCGTTATTTAGGTCTGAACCTGGAACCAATTTACAGGAAAAAACGAAAACCTGCAGACACTCGGCCCTCCGTGGAACGGTTTGGAGACCCCTGCTCTAGACCAATGTGCTCAGCAGAGATTGGGAGAACAGTTAAACGGGTTTATGTGAAACCCTGGTTTAACAGGACTAATACAGACAGAATACGCTATGTTTTAGTTTAACCAGTTATTAACGGCATGCACAACAATACATATACAAGTCTTGGCATTAGTATCTGATTATTTTGTGATGACTTACTGTGTACACGATACTACTAGCGAGGACATCAACACCATAATACCGTTAATAGTCCCCATAAGCAAATGCGTAATACCCATCCACTCCGTGAAAAGGAAACCGAATCAGACGGGTGGAGACGGGTGGAGGATGGGATTGCACCCGCATGCTAGCAGGGCCAGCTCACATCAGACAGAGTTAGTAACCTGACAATTGAATAGTCTGTGTGAAAGTTGATATTTGTGATGGGTGCAATCCCAGGCGTTTGCTGATTCGTAGCTGACCAATGACCACTCAGATTTCCTGTCTGAACTGCTTATGCTCGTTAATGGAAAGGGCCAAGTGTTTGAGCTTTTATCACACGGTGTAAACGGTAATGCAAACATAAAAAAAGATGTCAAACAACCTCCCGTTGAAGCTACCGAATTAGAGCAGTTTTAGATGCCAGAAATATTTTTGGTCTAAGCTGGCTTGCAGTCGTCCGTGACAACAAAATTGCAATTTCAAGACTAGCCTAGACATGCTACCTACTGCCTGTTCACAACATCAGATTGTGCTCTTGTAATACTCAGTCAGTTCTACTGGTGTCCGGGGTGTTTCATTGGACCTAATTTACTGGCTCATTGGTTTCTTTTTGTGAACTGACTTGACAGAATGTTTATACAGCGACAGCACCGACTTGACAGAATGTTTATACTGTGACAGCACTGACTTGACAGCATGTTTATACAGTGACAGCACTGACCTGCATGACAGTCTGCCCACTGACAAAACCGACCATTTACATATTGCATCATTTGTCACGTTGATATAGTTTGACTCAGATGTTGCTATGCACAGCGTTTTAAATGTATGCCATGTGCATGAGAATGGTTTCGGTAACTTTTGGATCAGCTGTATTACTTCCCCTATTTGGTTATGCATTTCAAACTTGAGGGCGCACTTCAGGAAACTGTGGGTCCTCGCTTTTTCTCTCTCACACTGTTGTTTAAGTTTGTTGCGTCTTTGTGAAGAATGACTGAGCATTTAATAGTACTAGGCAGGTCTGATGCCGGGTGCACAGGCTGTATTTTGTGTTTGTAAGAGTCTCTTGGTTGTGTGTCAGGAAGGTCCCCGGAGAGGGGAATAGGATGGCTGTTAATTGCAGCCCAAGTTCCAGTCGCCAGCTCTTGATGGAACAGTTAATCCATCCTTTGTTAATTCTGCCCTTCTACAGTGCTGTGGCCCTGATTAAACATTTCCCAATCGACATTGTAGGGTTGATTTAAAATACATTCCTGCATGATAGTCATTGAAAGTTCTCGCACACAATTGTTAGGGTTTTTTGGCTTAACCCTGCCAAATCAATACTCCATCCGGCAGCCTCTGCCCATAGCTGTTTCTTGGGCCACTTCGCTCCATTTAATACCTACATCTGCCCTCAGTGAATAGCAAATGCAGGACCCATAACAGCACTTGGGTTAGGTGTGGTTAGTTACATTTGAACCGTAACCAACCATTGTTCTTGCTAATAATGAACCAACAACCCTTATAACTACCTTGTTAACTGCCCGGTGGGTGTTTGTGGTTAGAATTGTTTTGGTGGAAACTAGTATGTTTGAGCGCTAACTCTGAAGAACAAAAAAGGGTAAACATTTTCTTTTAAATACAACATAACAGGCTACTTAAAGTTCTATTACACTGCTTAGCTAAGATATCTTGTCTGTGTGTTTAGTTAGAACGAAAACATTATGCTTAGCCAGATTACCTGACCTAAAGGCACTTGTTTAATTTAAAATGGTTTGGCATGAATGTATCTCTTGAAAACCCTTGCTTGACATATATCTGTACCAGAGCTGTTACAGGCTGCTTGATGTCGTGGATCCTAACTACGCCTATGGATCATTGCACTGTATTCAATAATATTCACTGAAGTTGATGTATTATGGGGAATATTGTGGCGTAGATCACCTCCCTCCAAAGTGAAGGGGCAGAAATGCCATTCTTTCCATTCAGGTAGGCCTTTCTGCTGGTTTCGCTCTTCAGATAAGTGAAGGGTTGTCCCTAGTTACTATTAGCTTCTTAACTTATTTGACAGGAAAAAATAGTTGGTCTGAAATGCTTATTTTGAAAATATTATGAAAATGATTGCCTATTCTGGCCTATGGCAACGTAAGCACCGGCTGTGTGGGAACAGAAGTTGTGTTTGCGTGTGACATGCTACAGCGTCAGTGGCTGAATCGGCGAACGAAGGAGCCTGCATTATCAGTTTCACCTGGACTAGAATACCTCCACATTAACACCAAAATATTTTTATATTGGTAACTACTTTGCTTAAACAAATTAGGAGAACACGCATTGGGTCTTGATGGATAAACTGTAATGTTAAAGATCAAAATCTTAACTGTCTGTTGTGTAATCTGTTGAGAACCAAATGACCAACCGATTGAGGGCTGGATTCCCACCATAAATCGAAGTAAACCAATTGAAATCACAGGCTGTTCCGACTTGTGTGAATTTCATCACGGCTACTCGCAACGTGACTCAGTAGTTTGTATGGCCCCCACGTGCCCGTAAGCACTGTCGACAATGTCTGGGTATTCTCCTGATGAGATGATGCTTGGTGTCTGGGGGGATCATCAGTGAGCTCCTGGACAGTCTGAGGTGCTACATGTTGGCATAATGTCCTGTTTCACTGCGATGTCATGAAGATATGGATATTGATAACACACGGCAAAAAACTGCCTACTACAATGTGTGAATGTGCAACATTAAGCTTAGGACCAGCGGATTGGATGAAAGGTGTTGTTCAGTTTGATAATTGAGGATATTCACATTAAGCTGTCTGCACAATGTGTGAGTCACAGGCAGAATGTGGATTGATGGTGATTTATTGTTTCCAACACGAGTCCATAGGAACTCGTGAGGTTGGCATAGGTCTTGATGGGGCTCTCACATGAGGGTCACATGACTGTTTAATACCCCTCCATGACAAAGTGTGTTTTTGAGGTCTGTTCTAAGTCTATTAATGACGTGAGATCGGGGCAGGTATGGTCTTCCAGCTCGTGGGGGTGTGTGTGTGGGGGTGTGTGTGTGGGTGTGGGTGTGTGTGTGGGGGTGGGGGTGTGGGGGTGTGTTTGTGGGGGTGTTTGTGTGGGGGTGTGTGGCTCTGAAGCTGTTTAGGATGAGACAGTAACTGACCTTTGGGCATGTCAGATTTTTTTTTAATTGAGCCTGTAATTTCCTGTTACCACAAACTCATGCAAGTTACCAGCTTCTTCTGTATGAGCTCATAGCATGTCAGTTTCAGTTCTGCACTGTTGGGATGTAACAACAAAAAAAATTCTATAATCATTATAGTCTGGAAAATTAGCATTCAAACATGACAAAAACAATAATAAAGATACGATAATGTTGCAAAATGCCATAGTCAAAAGAGTAAAAAATAGCAGTTATGTTTATCGTTTTCGAATTTGTCTATAGATCCACGCCTTGCTTAAACATTGTAAAACATCGCTGAGCATCTCACTTCTGGCGTCTAACTGAAGTACACTGACAGCGTTACTGTTGAAATAGATAGATACGGTGGTATTACACTACATAAAACACAAGTCTAATTTTAGTGCTTTTCAAACAATTAACACGTGCAGATTCGTAGGCGCGCGGCATGTGTCAAAACATCGACGCGTACTCATTAAACGCAGTGGCGTTTGCTGCATTTGCTCTGTTTGTGCCGTTGCCATAGCTAGTTAGGGAAGGTTTCTCCCCCCTCGAGGGCTATTTTCTCCCACATTAAGTATGCCTCTGGCCATGCCTCTGCAACTCATCTGCCGGGCCGGGTTGCTTGGGATGTTCCTCGCGTTGCCATGTCAGAAACCACAGGGTATCAACCGCTGTACGTGCTGCTGTGTAGCTTTTAATTGTGTGGTTATGGGAGAGCAATACTCACACTTGGACAGTACATTTTAATGGAAAAGTAAATTGTATTGTGTTGTTCATTGCCACAAAACAGTCTGCTAGTGGAATGACAGTGTTCCCTCTGGGGAAATGTGAAGCTGCTATTATTGAACTCTAATGTACACGAAAATGCTTTATTAAATATAATTTCCTTTTATGTAAATGACCCGTAACATATTGGTGAAATTTATTTTGTTTTCCAAAACTTTGTTTAGTGGACCAGTCATTTAGCTATGGCCTGGTCCATACTATCAGGTGTGTTGTAAGCCGCAAGTGGTAATGCATTTCAATCAGAAATATACAGCAATATTACTGAACACTTGAGTTTCTGTGTATTTCTGGTGTTGTGCTTTTACTGTGTATAATATATTACTTTGTGTTGTTTGTTTTATTTTATTTTTTTTAAAACACGGACTAGGGGTATATGATCATGGTAATGTCATCTTACATTTTTATTGCGAAATATCAATTGCTGCAATGTTTGTCCTTCAAATAAAGAATTTTCTAAAAATAGATGATATTTTTGGGAAATCTGAATGAAAGGACTGATCAGGACTTTGACACCCTGCGCGTTCGCCTACGAGCCACCATGACGGCCAATACCAGCCCTGCAGAAGGGTTCTTCACGGATGAATCCCAGTTTCTGCGCTAGCGTGTCTGCGTGGGTGAAATATTTTTTTTAAACTCACTTTTAAATGAGGATGGCAACTTCATGTGATGTGTGATTTATTTCGCTTGTGCTGGGTAACCAGTAAACTGTGGTCATATTGGGACTTTCGCACATGTTGGACTTACTGGAGACCCTTTTTTCCCGTACAGCCATCTCTGATTTGAACTACTCCATAGAGGTTCTCTGTAGGCCATGTTGAATTACTCTGTGGCCTTGGCTTCCACTCTTCCTCTCGGTTCTCTTTCTTCTGAAATCCCCCAGTGGAGGCTGGCAGCATCTTGGATTGCATACTCTGCAGAGGATATGCTTGGCCCTGGGTTTGTGTAGCTTTAGGGTGTAGCTTTAGGGTGTAGCTATAGGGTCATGCTTAAACCAAGTTGATTCAGTCACCAACTTTCAATTACATGCAACTGCTAATTTGCATTTCCTCAACTGACTGTGGCTTGTTGGTCTGCTGAGGTGTTGGCTGAGTGTTACTTTAAACAACCAACACAGTTACTCCCTGGTTGGGAGGAGGTGTGCGTTAGGAGGGTCACACGTAGCCACGCGGTCAGTTACAAAATAAAATGGAGTTCATACTCCATTTGTCCTGTTATCAGCACGAATGATTCACATTTCCTATGTGTTATATTTGGAGACTTAACTTTGATCCAGCAAAATAAGTGTAGCTCAACCCCTGTGTGTTGTATGTCCTCTTTGGTCTGACCTCATGGAGATACTCTAAGCGGAGTCCTGACTTATGAGTGTCTCAGGTTTAATGGTATTTGTCACCTCCCGGACGGTAACCTTTCTATCTGCGAGCCTGAGGAGCCACCTCACACTCCACTTTCAGCCAGGCGGAGTGGCCAGAATGGCAGGTTGTCCAGTACGGGCACTGGCTACGTGGTTATAAGGCCTTTAACTAACTTCTGACTTCTAAAGCTGCTGTCTGTGCAATTCTAGCCTTTACCCCATGACAACATGAGAGAGGTGTGGCTTGGTTTATGTGCACACACACTTGGTGAGTAGTTAGGTACTGATCAATAAGCCAGCTGTCAGAAATGGCAGGTAATTCATGTAGCCTATTTTATAATTAAATAAGTCAATTGCTATTAAGCGCTATTGGGATACTAATTTTAATTGGCTGATCTCTTTCTATTGGCAGATCTCTGCCTCTGTTTTAACTCCAGTTTTCATTTAAAAAGTCCTGTAAACTTGACAGATTTATCTGCTTCTTCAGAGCGTTCAGCCAATGCTAAAGGCTGCCACTTTATTCACATAAAAAAACCTTTGATGTCGCAGATGTTCCCAACAGCAGTGAGTCCACATGCAAAACATGGCAGTAGCCTTTTCCCTCTTTCAGAGCTATATCAAATGTTCATAAAGGCAAAAACTACACTGAGCTACCCTTTGAGGTTTAGCACTAAGTACTTACATGTACAACGCGACTCTGGCTAGGGGATCTTTTGTCAGGGTAGTTACAGAGATTCAGCAACTAAAACAACTTGTGTCAGTCTGGCTACTTCAATGGCTACCTGGTGGAAAGCTGTTTGGAGAGGAATGGTTGCCAAACACAGGACTATTTTTCCAATTTTGCCATGGCTCTCTACAAATGTAATTCATTTCTTCCTGACTTTTTTGGTGAAAATGAATAAAAATGCATCGCTGTAAGCTATATGTCAAATGTGACAATGCCAGAAGTCAATGAGCAAAATAGTGTTTACCTAAACCGATCTGTGTGTACAAGTTTTGGTCCCGCACGGACAATCCAAAAATCCAGGAAAATTCCCCAGAAGTCTTTAGCGCTTCCAGGCCCTCGCTTCTATTAGTGTGTGTGTGTGTGTGTGTGTGTGTGTGTAAGGTATCTACATTTGAAAGGGTTTTTGGTAAAGAAGGATGGGCAATAAGCATTTTAGTGAGTGTGTCGGTTGGTGTGATGGTTCCCAGCTTCTCTTTCCCTCTAGCAGGCACCCTTTGACAGCTCTGGTTCACATAGCCTGCCCTGCTTCAGTGACTGTGATACTTTTGCTATTAATACATGGTGGGAATGTTTTGAAAAGTTCAGTCTCTAGCTTACTACTGAGAAGTCTGTCTTGGCTGTACTGTAACACAGGGGACAGAAGCTAGTTTTGGCCTCTGTCCAAATTTGTGCTGAGCTAGTGTTCTGCTAGCCTGAATATAAATAACGCTGCAATGGATCTCCTGAACTACACGTTGATATAAACGATTGGTAATAATAAATTAAATGACAGGAAGTAATATATCGTAATCTGTGAATCTGATTACACTACTAAACGCAGTTAATCCGAGAGGATGGATGGACAGCGCTTCCTCCGTCATGAGTGTCCCACCGATATCCCTAGTGATGACATCTGACCAGGGGCCATAGTGCTCAGCTCCCTTCAAAAGTAGCCATTTCTTACATTAAGTATTTTGACTCCTGTATTCCACCATGTACGATCAGTGTGACGCCTTTCTCCCACCCTATGAACCTGGCTAGTGGGCATAGGGCTTGGGTCACAAGTAGAGCACTACGAAGTTAACTGGCTGCCATGCGGGACACAGCCAGTGAGGTGAATGGGAGTGTGGCATAGCTGCACATGGCTTCCTTACGAGAGCGTCTGTGGTGGTGATAATTGTTTAGCGGAGCGAGCGATGACATCACATCGCTCCTGAGAAAAGTTGCCACGTTACAAATCCCCCAATCGCCAATTAAGCCACCACTGTGTGGCCCATATGCATATAGTACGGTACTGTGGGCCTGTCTTAGTCCTGGCACTGGAGCGGAGAGATTGGGAGGGGAGAACAATGTTGTTTTGGTCCTTTCCTCTTCACTTCCTTTTTCCTGTCTTCACACTTTTGGCGAGGAACTTTGAACAGGGGTAGATGTTTAGAGGGAGGGAATGGGTCTGTGTTTAGAGTTCTTCTCGATTCTTCCCTTTGCGTGTGTGTGTGTGTCGACGGACAGTTGCGTTGCCAGAGGGGTTTGGCGGAGTAGGGAGACGAGTCCAGGACCCAGGCAGGCAGAGGGGTGTTGCTATGGCAACGGTGTCTGAAGCAGGTGTTCTTGGGGCTGCCGCCTGTCCTGTTGGTCCTCAAAGCGCCTCGCCAGCTGCTGCTAGCACGCCACATCACTACACAGAACAGGAAGCTTCCCTTACCTACAGAATAGGGACACTTCTACGTGACCATTTATGTTTGTTTTTAGCTAGGGACACACACACACACACAGCTGGCAGCTGCACTTCAATACTCTGTCCTCTTCTCTCCTCTGGAAGCGAATGACTGCTAGTGCTGCCCTTTGCAGAACCCCATGCCATCCAGTTGTATACGGTTTTAGAACCCTGTCCCATCTGTTCTCTCTGCACGCACTTGATTGACACCATCCAAGCTGTGGCAATGCCATGTTGGGTAGCTTGTGTGCAACTGTCACGCCAACTTCAGTTGTCACGCTAATATCAGTTCATAAAATTCTTAAAGAATTCTGAAAAATACAACTGAGAACTTAATAGTTCTCTAGAGAGACTTTTTAGAGTTGTTAATGATATTATGTTATCCATGACCATTTAAAGAGAAAACCGTTGTAGCCACGATGACAAGATGAAACTGTACTCAGCAAGGCAAGTTTATATAATACAAATCATAATTTATATTCATGGAGTTATGTTTTTAATCTGGAATGCCTGGCTGAGTTAACGTCAGGTTTTTCAACAAAAATACAGTGATCTTCCTGAGCACGTTGAGTTTGTGTAGCTCCGGCTAGCTAGCATTCACAGTGTTACTGATTAATTATCACATTAGGGTCAAATTTGGTGAGTTCAGGATTTCTGGATTCACAGTCTGTATTCAACACTGAAAATCAAAGTAAACAATTTAAATTACAGGCTTTTCCAACTTTCATGATTGTCATCACAGTAACTCCTGATGTAACTTCGCCTGAGAGAACGCTGCGGACCTGCTAAATCTGGCGTTCATCTGGGTGGATGCCCTCCTAAGGCCCTGTCCAGCTCTCCTCTTGTAGCGGCTGGTTTTCTGGAACCTTCTTGACACTGTAGTGGGAGACACTACAAGTTGCCTCTCCAGTTGCAGTTGCCTGTCCAGTGCATCTGCTGTCAGTTTAATTTGCACCAAAACCAGGGACGTTGATTCACAATCGCTTATGCTTCCCAACTGGACAGATCAATATCACTGAAGTTTAAAAGACTTTGTGTTATACTGTGATGATTACGTGTTCCCTAAATGGTCCCCCAACATATGACTCTTGTGTGATGTGATGTCAGTTATAAAAGGCTCTGACAGTCCTAGTCATCATGTTTGCAGCAACAAATTTGTTTGCCCATTTCAGGCACACGTGAGGACAGTGGTAAAGCGTCATGAAAATTTAATTTTTTTGTGTTAAAAGGTGTGACATATCCAGTTGTGTGGCCCGGAGCTAGATTAGAAGTTAAGAGCACATGGAGAAATGTGTTCTTTCTTGGCTATGTTCGGGATTGTCAGCAAGGGGCTATGTGGCGTGTGTGAGTAGAGTTGCAATATTTTTCTAAATACTCAGCCCATAGTTGATTAACTCTATTTATACAATGGCTGTAATTTAATATCTTTGCTGCTGCAAATGAAGTAATTTGCCAGTAGAAATGTGACATCAACCACTGAACTAGCAATTTGCACAATTCCCATTATGTTCATTATGATTGACTGTTTGTTTTTGCAAAACATGTTGCATGTAAATGTCTAATCTTCTGACTGTGCTCTGTGAGATGGGGTATTCTGGAGACATGGTTTGCAGAATGGCTGACAACTCGTATAGGAGAGGAGAGGCTGTGGGTGACTTGAATAAAGGTTTCGGGAAAAACCTTGAGTTGTTACCTGAAGCTCCCTATCTAGGGGTCTTCCAGCTTATATACCTTGTGAGTCATTATCAAAAGTAACTGTGTACGTTCATCCCTGACAGCATCCTGTTTTGTATCCCTCTGAAGTGAGCCGATGTGCCAGGTGTCTGAGCATTGCTCTTTGAGTGATTGACGAGGCGGGCAAAGTGATTGGGGTCTTGTGGTCTTGGCTGCTGCTGCGTCGCTGACCACATTTCAACCAGTGTGGGGAACTTCCCCGGATGGCTTTCAGTGTGTTTGTGGAGGTTTTTGTGTGTATCTATGCAAGCCTTTTGAATGTGGTATTTGCCCATTAAATTCCGCTTCGTATACCTATTGGTTCTCTAATGGGTAAAGAGCAGTTCGGTCTACTAGCTAAAAATATAACACTTGGCTAATTTGCAAAAATGCATAAACAGAAATGTGCTTTTTGTTCGTAAGGAATTAATTGCTGAAATAAGTAGGATGATGTACTTAGTAACTGTAGAAAAAGTCAGGTCCTGTGAACACTGACAATGTTCCTTTTGGGAAAGTGAATTCATGATTGCAACCTTGTGTGACTCAAATTATAGGAGTGGAAAAGACAATGTTCTTATTTATTTCATGACCTAATTAACACATCAGTTGTCTTGAGGACCATAAGGCACACAGAATCGGTCAATGTGGGATCCAGCAGTACAAGTGTGCACTTTATACATTCTGCATTTACTAGCAGGTTGTCCTCTTTCTACCAATATGGTTGTGTTCATCTGGGTAATGGCTAGTATGAAACCTATGGCTTGCATCAACAGGGTTATGTTAGGTTTCATTGGAGTTCAGCCACGGCTGGAGATGGGAGATGTAGCAGATGACTGGGCTTGGGCTGGCTCATCTGGGTCACGCAACTGAAGCATGGTTGATGGGAAGATAATGTGCACTGTGCATGTGTCATTCAGTGTTGGGCATGATGGGAAGTCCACTACGGTTCATGGCAGAATTTTGTGTTCTGTTTGCTGTAATGAAATAATGGCCCCTGACCTGGCATGGCCTTTCTGTGAATTTAGAGGGGAATGACATTGGCACCCATCTGGGTTGCCAGTCTAATATCGCAGGACCAAAACACACAGACACAGACACAGACACAGACACAGACACAGACACAGACACAGACACAGACACAGACACAGACACAGACACAGACACA
>JACXGK010001519.1:55469-68375 GCA_016801125.1 Novumbra hubbsi | reverse complement strand
TCTTGTGGTCAAGAGGGTAAAATTCTTATTCAGTCTCTGCTGACGATTTTCCAGTACCGTCTCTATCTGCTAAATGGTCACAATCTGGTCACAGCTGGTCAGTGGCTAAATCTAAAAGAATGTGAAAGCCAAGGTCCATGGACCAAAATCTTGATTAGAATCTGAATAAGATTTTCCCTCTCGTTCAGGAACACAAATCGAGTTTAACTGTTGTTGTTTAACATTGTTATTGCCTAATGTGAACCACTGTAATCTCAACCAATGGAGACATGGACAGTGGCATAAAATTAAGATTTGTACCGCATCGCTAGAAGCTGCACACTGTGACCCAGTATGAAATGAGTATTGGCTCAGCTCCACTTGCCATTTTGCGTTTACTGTGGTCTATGGATAATTCAAGAGCTCCATTCCACCATCCGCCAAGCCAACCACTTTTGAGTTCCATAGTTTGTATGTGGCCAAATTTGTGAAGAATATACGTTTGTTGCGTGGAGGGAAGACTACCATGCCGGTACTGACCGTGGAACCAGGGGGCGATGGTGGCGCTGTTTCGCTCAAAGCCAACCTGTTTGTGCCTCTGCTCCTCTTTGAACCACAGCAGAACACACTCTCTGGATCTGGGCCTAGGGGCTTTCACCCAGGCAGGACTGGAGAACATTGGGGAAACGAAAGGAGTGCAGCATGGGAGAATCAAGTGATTTATAATAATGCAACATTTTGAAATACACTTTGCACAGCCTTTAAATTTTATCATGATATATATTATGCTTTAGATGAGTTCCAGGCCCCAAAACAGCCTTGGAGGCATATGTCAATATAAGCTCCCCCTCTGTATTTATGACCAAAATGTATTTGTTTGTATGTGGCTGTATCTATTTGAGACCAAATGTTTAATATGAGAACGTACAGCATGTCATCTTGTTGTCGTAAAGCATTGAGACCCATTCACTTTCTCCAAGTCTGGACACTTTCCCCATTCGCAATATGTATTCATACCGTATGCACTGTATACAGTGATTTCTTTTATTCTTGCATTTTATTCATGCTACTGTATATCTGTCCAAGTATATAAATAGAGTAGCAAGCAAGTGCTGCGCCTGCCCTGTACCTGTCTATCAGTGGCTGTGTAACGACGGTGCTGTCTCTTTTGCTTTGTCTCCTGCGGTTCAGTGGAGCGGCAGCGGGCGGAGTTCCAGGCCGGTGGGGACTCTCCGGGCTATGTGCGATGGCAGACGGTGACGGGAGCACGGAGCTATGTCTCCTGAAAGGGGGAACCGTTTGTCCGTTCCCCACAACCAGACCCTGCTGGAACAGCTCACTGAGCCCTGCCACACGTCCCTTCTCTATGGCTCGCAGGGACTGGTGTTTGTACTCGTCCCGCGCCCGCCTGGCCTTTCTCTGCATCTCCTGGTCAGCCATCTTAGAGCGCCTCACTTGAGGTTGAGGGGGGGAAATGGTCGGATCATTAAGTAACACGGCTGTTATCGAGTAACACGCACAAAGCCTGGTTTGGAGATGATTTCTGAGAGAGGCACCGATATCGAATGAAAGTAGGAGTAAAAGGGGGTTATCCATTGAAAGGAAAACGGGTGTAGTTGAAAAAGGCAGGATATGCTCTGCTTACATTGCTCCTCCCATTCCGTGTCACCCATGTCACTCTTTCTCTGTTCCTGCTCTAGGGAGATGTAGAGCTCTCTGGCTCTCCTTTCCTCTGCATGTTTTATCTCCTTCTCACCTTGCAGCCTCTCCTCCTCCTCTTGTTTCTGTCAGTACCGACATGTGAGGAATAGGACGCACGTGCAAAGGGTTAAATGCCTTTCATTTGGGAACAGGAGACAAATGATTTTGTGATATTTGTATAAACCCTACTGGTGATGAACACACATTTAGCTAATCGTCTGTACTGAAGTGGAAATAATGTACTAAATCATTTATTCCCAACCATGTGGCATTATGGAAATTTAAACCACTTAAGCCTGGTAATTAATTGCATGAAGTAACTCTTATCTAGGTATAAAGTGAAAAAAGGCAGCTTTGTGATAATTGAAACAGTGGCGAATGATGTTTCTGACAGGTTTGACAGAGCGTTACTTTGTGTTTGATAAGAATTCAGTACATAAAACCGTAGTAAACATTTTCACTTCGCAGGGTCGATACAGGTTTCTGTTTTGTCATGGCAGGCAGTCCATGTCAACCCAGTCACTGTGTTTCTCTAAGAGGTCAAAGGCTAGGCTACTTTGCTGCAAACGTTCCAACCAGAATTACAAGCTCAATAGACCCATCAAATGAAACAGTCAAAGTGTATTTGTAGACACCGCTGACCAAGCTGGGTTTGAATGAATTGAAAACTGAATTCCTGGAAGCGCCTAACTGATGCCACCTCCATATTCGATTTTCACAGTTTTTCAAGAGATAAGTGGTTAATGATTTAGACTAGCTCATCATAAACAAGCTCTGTAATATTTGACAAGTTTGTTAACATTTTTACAGGTTTTACATCAACCAGGAAATGCAAGTTACGTTTGATGGAAATCAAACGCTATTTTATGATCCATCCTCATACACATACATGATATTTCTAAACGTGCGTGCGCTTGCGTGTACACACACACACACACACACAGTGGTAGTTTTGTGATGTACTCCCTAGGAAATCCTTCGCCTGCGCCTGATAGATCCCTTTAATAAGGCGGATTCACTCTGTGCCTCGCAGTTCCCAGATTGGGTATCGATTGTCCGATCTCTCTGTCATATTTCTCCCTCTCCTGTAGAGCTGGGTTGCAGACTAATGGGAGGTCCTCTAATAACAACGTGGCATTTCACATGGCTCCTTTAAGGCTTAAATATGTCATGGGATTTCTACCGAGGAGCAAGACCAGCAAATAAATATGATGCCCTCAGGGTGGTCTTTAACATAACTCCTGGAGAAGACATTGATCACATGAATTCAAATCGAATCAAATTGCAACCGAACCATAGCTTAAATACAACCAAACGCACACGCAACCTTAGCCTTACCTTAAGCTCCCCTTGGATGCTTTCCTCTTCCTGCTTGGCAGCCTTCCTGCCTTCTGTGTCTTCCTTCCACTTCCCTGCCACATAACGAGCCTTCTCCTTTGCCATAGCATCCCGGAACTTCTTCTCAATCTCAGCTTCTTTGGCTCGCCTGGGCAGGTTTTCGAAAAAAAGACCAATCCTGGAGTTGGTACACTAACTGAAGCCCTATTTCAGATGGATCTCTTGTTGCATCAAGTTGCATGCTGTTATGTGTCACATCTTCAGAGAGATTGTGTCTAGTTCTGGCTCTGTAACACATAGCACACATCTCTTTATCGCTCTCTGGCACTCTGTCCCCTCGTTCCATTGCATTTTCACGGATCAGTGGTGTACCTTTGGCATGTCAGTCTCTACACCGGATTATGTGGGCAGGCTAACTCACCAGAGCTCCTGTGCCTCCTGTTGAGCTTGTCGCCTGGCTCTCTCCGCCATCAGCTCCTTGATGATGTCCTCATAGGACTTATCTCCGGGAGTGTCACCCATCACCCACACCCACACATCCCCGTCTCTGCCCTTCAGCCACTGGATAGTTGTTCTGCTGTCTGAGCGGGCCCAGTGGGGTTAGCTAGCATGTTAGCATACACATGTTCTGTGTCTGATGGATAAAACCGTGCCAAACACAACCTCTACAATCTCATCAATTTGTTTATTGAATATTCAGAATGTCATTAGGAAATCATCATTTAAACAAACTAGCAAAACATTTGTATTTTATAATACGATACCGACAAAACGGTAAACCCACACTTACCCTTCTTTCCTACGACCTGGTCCTGGTTCTCCTGTTTCTCCCTTTCATGCCAGCGTCTTACCTGCTCCTGGCGGATCTTATAAAACAGGATCTGCTTCTGCTCCTCGTTGAGCTCTGCCAAAATGTCTGGATCAACGTACATGTCTCGCAGAATCTGCTTCATCATCTCGGCAACGCGCAGATTCCAAGCACCCAAAATATCTTAGGGGTGAACCTGAGGTGACGCTTGGTGTTATGAAGCCATTAAACAACTTTCGACTATTCACTTAACGTTTGGTAAAAGCACTCATCTTGGAGTCCTCTCCTTTGACTCATTACCTAATGTCAGACACCTGTCAGAGTGATCCAGAATTCTACCTTAGAATGTCATGAATTCCGACTGGCTGCTCCCCGACCTTGCTCCGTTTGGCATTCCTTTGGCCTAAACGTCTGTTACTGTGTTCATTAGGCCCTCATCATTAGGCCCTCTCCGCTCTTTCTCATGCTCCGAAAACAAAAAATAGGTGGCACATTTCCCTCTGCTCCATGTGCAAGGCGTTTCCACCTGATCTCTGGTGTGTGTGTGTGCATGCATGTGTGTGAGCACAGATCCCTTTACACGATGCGTAACGCGATATGTCTTCACTGCAACAGCGGGGAAGAATTGAACTCAGAACCGTTTTCCATGCAGAACCATTGGTCATTAAGACAGTAATACGTAAGTGTCACTTATATGTTATCTATTGATCGAAGTTGTGTATTCAATATATGTGTTTTATTCATGCTTTTAGAGAAAGTAATTCAGTATTATATAACAAAATTACATAAACTGCCTAAATCCAGTGACATGCCTTTTCATGAAAGTCAATATGCCATCCATAGCAAATAAATATGCCCTGTAATCTGCTTATATTCAGAACAGTCTCTTAGGTATGGTTTAGTAATAAAATCTTAGTCTCTTCAACTATCTAAATAAACCATCCGGAGTATAAGAAACAAAATGGGGCAGACATAAAGCGTATCTCTCCCCTTGCTGGACTCTAATTCACAGGGTTGTCAATGTAAGCATGACTTCCCCTTCCTCTACCCCTTCCTGTGCTGTTATCAGCTGTCCCGTAGTCATTTCCGAGAACACACACACGTAAAATGGACATGCACTCTGTTCAGGGGCGTTTTTTACCTTCACAGGTCGACACTGAAAACTGATACTGCAGCAAACTCAGGTGGCCATGACTGTCTGCTCTGGGTGTGTGTATGTGTGTGTGAGGGTGTGTTTGTCTGCCAGCCTGCTAGTCTCTCGGGGTGTTAGTATTCAGTAAGCATACAGCCCAACATAATGTGCAGTGCTGGGCATTGTCATCCACAAACCGCTATGAAGCAAATTTTTCCCTCATCATATATTTTCTCTTCCTGATCCTCTCTCTCTGTCTCTCTCTCTCTCTGTCTCTCTCTCTCTTTCTCAGTCTCTTAAAGAAGGGTGTGTACTTTGCTAACCTGATTAACTGTTCTACTCAAGGCTGGAAAGTCTGTGAGGACTGCCTGATATGTGTTGGTACTTAATGCTTAGCTGCCCTGTGAACAATTGGACTCAAGCTGAACTTAATTTGTATTATCCTCTGTTACAGTCACTGACAAATACTGACAAATGTGCATTGTCATTGATTTCTCTTTGCATGTCCCTTGACTTGACATCTTGAGAAATTTAGTACATGCTTTCAGGAATTTAAGCTTGTTATAGTGGAGAAAGCTGCAATAAACTGGGCTGTGTATTTCATTTCTGTTTATTTGGTCAAGCCAACCACAACACCAATTGCTTAGATGAAATGAGACTTGAGATATATTATGACTTTGTCCTTGAAATTGTTGCTCTTGAGTCCGAAGATCCATAGAGGTCTTTTTATTTTTAAATGCACATGGGACAGTTGACATATGGCCACACTGGAACTGCAATTCCAGTTATCAAAATATTTCATTTCAACTTGCTCATTTCTTTTGTTAAAAACATACCTTCCATCAAATTGAATTATAAACTTTCACAGCATATTAAATGGTAACAATATATAATAAAGTGAGCACAGAAATCACACATCGGGTCTCGATGAACTAAATATATAAAAGATCAAAATCTTCACTGTACATTTGGTCATTCATTGAGAACAAAATTACGTAACAATGATCAATGGAAACCAAAATCACCAACTGATTAAGGGGTGGATTGAAAAAAATTTAAGCAAATTACAGGCTGTTCCAACTGTAAATTTTTGTTTGGAAAGTGAGGGCCAGTCAATGCCTTCATCATCCAGAAACAGCCTACACACTTTGGCCACATGAGGTCAAAATTCTATGAGTATTTTGCTCATCTCTATGAGGGGGCCAATAATTCTGTAGTGCACTATGTGTATTTGTGTTCACTCCTAAAGGGCTCACACTACACAGTTTGATTCATGGAGTGTAATTGGTCATCTGGGCCATTACTGTCCACATGAAACTGAGTTCTTAAGACAACGAACAATGAGTTGAAACCACTCGTTCTCAGAAAGATTTCTCGAGCAGGTCTAAATTTCAACTCTATATTTCTCCTTTTCATCCTCTCCTTGAAGCACATGACACACAGAACATTAGGCAGCTTGATTAATGAAGGCATCTAGGGAATGTGTAGCCATGTGGCCAAATGGAAGGCATCTGTAACATAATTCCATGGCAGTATGATGAATTTCACCTTCCATTTAGTGCGGAAGAAGGCTGGTGTGCATCCATAAACATTTGAATATGCGAAAGCACAATGAGATATGCAGTGCATGGGCTCATAACCCAAGCCCGTGCACACGTCACAGTTAGTGAAGCATGCTTACACAACATTTATTACGAAACATTTTCACTAAAAGTTATTGGTGAGGGGAAATAACAAGCTCATAAATCGCTTGCAGTTGTAAGACTCTCTCCATGCACAAAACTCTCTCAGGGAGATCTGGGTTGAGCTAGCATGAATGCAGTGTCATCAGTTCTCTTCGCTCTCCCCCACTAATGTGCCTGGATAGAACTTTGTAAAATAACAAGTTTCGATGTAAAAAGGAATGTTCTGTCACAGCAAAAACACGGTTTTGGGGAACCTCAATAGGTCGTGGTACATAGCGTATTCAGTGCTACTGGAAGGTATGTGAACCCCTTATGCAATTATAGATTTTGTTAGCGTTACATCATTATTATACCAGAACCAGTCGTTCTTATCTGACATCACAGGCTCATAGTTATCAAATCTATACGTTGGTTTACGGAAAAGGCATGTAGTACAAAAACGAAATAACAAAAGGAATTAGTGCTGGTGCAAAATTAAATGAACCCCAATCGTCATTGCATCAAGTGAGCAAGTAGAAGCAGGTGGGTGAATAATCAGTACTAGATGAACTAATCAAACAATCTTTAGGAAAGAGTTGTGAGGGGTCTCTGATAAATCAACATAAGAAACCTGGCCAGTTTGGTGTTGAACATGCAGGTGATTGCAAAACACACTATGCTGGGGGGAAAGCAGAGCTCCAAAAAGACATCAGCAAGAGACTAGTGAGAGCATATCAGTCTTGGGAAGCCTATACAGCCATCTTTAAAAAATATTTGATCTCCATCAGTCCACTGTGAGGCAAATCATTTACAAACGAAGAGCATTTAACATAACAGCAACTCGGTCTAGAAGTGGATGCCCGTCCAAAGTATCCCCCTAAAAAATAATGAATCAGGTAAATGCCAATCATAACAGAACTTCTGGAGATTTAAAGGCCTTTAAAGGAGTTTCCTTTTCGCTCCCCTGACATCTCCCCGGACATGCACATGCCTTATCCCGCATTGTCACCCATCTCCTATTGCACACACCTGCCGGCAATTCCCCCATCAGCACCACTCTATTTATACCTCAGATTTCCCCCTTTAGTTTGCCAGATCAACACAGTTACTATACTCGTTTTGTGCTCATATCTATTCAAGTAATTACCTTGGGAATTATCCTTAGGGCCTTTGTCCAACTGCCACCCGCAGCTCCTTAGTTCTTTTCCAATAGTTTTTTTTAGTTTGGATACTCAGTTTCATTAGCTTCTCTGGACCACTGTGCTCTGCGCTTGGGTCTCCTGCCTGACGTTTGCCAGCCCCCGCTCGGACCTGACACCTCCATTGCTGCATCTCGGGTCAAGCTTCAGCACAAAGAAGAACACTGGAACTGCTTGTTTTAACTTTCTCTGGACAGGTTCAAAATTGACCTGTTTGGTCACAGTCAAAGCTATGTTTGGCAAAAACCCACCCACGGCCATCACTAAATGTATGGTAATGGGAATGGGGTGGTGGTAATGGCTTTGCATCTGGACCTGGTTGACTGCACATCAAAGTAACTATTAATTCTGAGGTATACCAGGAAATGATTGAACACAAAAAATCCAACAGCGAACGCTGGTCCCGAAAATGGGTCTTCCAACAAGGAAACAACCCATGCAAGCAAATCTATCAAAAAATAGCTCAGGAGAAAGAATTTCTCCAGAAATTATGGCTGCTAATAGAGTTTCCACAAGTTATTAGAAACATGAAATCTAACTTTTTTTTTTTGTGTCCTTTATTTTAGATGTCTTCATTATGAATGGGTTTTAGATAGGGATTATTTCATGCAAAAATCAATACATCCCTGTAGAGTACACATACTTTTGAGCTGTATTGTAAATTTTTTGTATGACCCCATTTCCCCAAAAATCTGGGATGCTGTGTAAAATGCCAATAAAACCAAAATGAACTGATGTGCCAAACATTTATCCCTGTGTTTCATTGACAACAGACTACATTTTAAATGTCGAAACTGAACAATGTTATTGTTTTTAGAGAAATACATGCTCTTTACCATCTTTACCGCTGTGTGTCACCTCTACTGTTAACAAGACTCTGTAAGCTTTTGGGAACTTAGGAGACCAATTGCTGGAATGTTGTCCTTGTGGAAGATTGTCCTTGTCTTGCTTGAGATAGTAGCTGCTCATCCCTTCAGGGTCTCCTTTGCTGTATTAGTCATTTCATAATGGAACAAATGTTTACAAGAGGGAAATTCAGGCAGGCCAGTATGGCACCCAGACGTTTACTACAGAGCCATGCTGTTGTGATATGCAAAGAATGTGGTTTAGCATTGTATTGCTGAAATAAGCATGGCCTTCCCTGTAAAAGATGCTGTCTGGATAGCACTGTAATGTTACTCCAAAACCTGTATATATTGTTCAGCATTCTGGAAAATAAAAATAATTGAACATTTTGATTCTTCAGACCACAGGACGGTTTTCACTTCTCTCAGTCCATCTAAAATGAGATTTGTCCCAGAGAAGGCTCTTGTTTTTCGATTATGTATGGTTTCTTCTGTGCATGGTTGAGTTTTAACTTGCCTTGTGGATGCTGCAACGTACTGTGTTCACAGACAGTGGGTTTCAGAAGTGTTCCTGAGCCCATTCTGTATCCACTATAGAGTTGTGCCTGTTTTTAATATATTGCCGTCTGAGGGCCCAAAGAACACGGCCATCCAAAATTGTTTTTTGCCCTTGCCCCTTGCATACAGGGATTACTACTGATTGTGGATGTAGACCGTATATGATGATATTCCCAAAATCTTTGCCTTTTTACATTGTGATACTTTGTATAACAATTGTGGCTCTATTTGCCCACACAGTCACAAGCGATGAATCCCTCCCCATCATCACTTCTGACAATCCCATTCTCTCTCAAATGATCTTTTTATACCTCATCACTGACCTGTTGTCAATTGACCTAATTATTTAGTGATATTCCACCAGGTTTACTTGTGAGCTGTTTCAAGGAGGAATTTAACCAAGGTAAGTGCTTGTCCTCACCCTTAACCTTAGTGTTATCCCTTAACCTTAATGCTCTCCCTTTTCCTGTGGGTAAAGTTTTTTACAATTAAACCTAAACTGTGGTTTTAGAGATTTCAGAGTTGGAACATAGAAGCTCTGCCATCTCCATTAAGTTAACCAATCATATTAAGTCATGCCTTCTGGGCAGATCAGCCTCCAGGACATATTTGAGTAAATGAAACTCCCAACACTTAAGAGATTCCTGTAAACATCAGAATTCATCCTGCTGCTGCCATCAAACAGTCGCATCACCGATAAAGACATTGAGCTCCACCAGTCACCCACACATGCCACACTATGGATCATGAGCAGTTCTTTTCTTTCTCCACACTTATCTCTTTCCATCACTCCATTATCTCAAGATAATCTCTAGTCTATATATGTATTATCTACGTATATTTTTCCTACATGGGAAGCATAATTGAAGAAAGAAAGAGAGAAAAAAACTGAAACACAGTAAGACATGATTGAAGGATGAAGACTGAAAATATGGAGTGGCAAGCTGGCAGCGATGAAAAGGGGTTTAGGGAATGTGATAGCAATAGAGTAAAGGAAGCACTTTGAGATAGAGCTGTGAGATTAAACGTGTGAAGGTAAAGAACAGATGGTAATGGAATAAGTCTGTCATTTAGAGGCTCCCTCCATCCTCATGACCTTTCCATCTTTCTCCGAGCCAGATTACAAAGGGCCCTTAGTTTGATACCACATTCTTATTAACGTGTCTGAATATGGCCCCTGTACAAGAAGAGAGGTCATTAAGATTGAGGTGCATTAACTAAGCTGTGTCAAAGACGATTCAGTCTGTAAAAGACAAGGCCTTTGAAATAAGACATTTTAAGGGTTGAACGTTTTCTGATAGGGGTGTGCCGAGTACTCGGAGAAAATGAGTATCGTTAGGGATATGAGCAATTTGCCTGATGCGGATGTGAGCTGACATTATCCGCGATTGTACAGTTACTGAAAATCAGACCTTCTCACGTCCTTCACACGACCTGGCATGCTAAGTGCTTAATTGGACAATTCCTGCCTGCTGCTACAATTAGATACTCAGAAAAGCTCTTCAACACACACCACATACACACACATACAGCACCTGCTTTAACTTTCAACTATTCATCAAAGCGCAGAACTTCTCCATTTCTCAGTTAATTGGCAAAGTTCTGGATTAATCAAGGTTGACCCAGATCGAACATCTTACCTTATTTGGCCAGCTGCATGAGTAAACTATGAGTAATAGTTAACATAGACTTGAACTTCAGTAAAATCAGTACAGTGGTTAATAAATAGTCTTTATTTCACACAAACCTCTGAAGGCTGTATCAAAGTACAGTCCTAACTGACCAGTCCAACAAACTCTGAGCTCTTTTGTCATTTCAAAACAAACCTACTGAATGTCAGTGGTCGCATATCAAACTATGTCTCACAAAAAGAAAGAACAGCAATTACAGGATGGACACTTGAGGCTTTTATGTGGTGATAAGGCCTTGGCATTGAACATGGACGTCCAGCACATTGCGGAGAACACGCTTCAAACTCTTATCTGAAGCTACAGAGAGGAGGATGTTTAGTGAGCAGGTGCAGAGAAGTGTCTGACTAAAGGGGTCACTAAGAAAGGCGATCCCTCTTTAAGAATTTAGGATATGTTTGTAATGCCATGTTGTGTACCGTAATCAATCAAAGTCATTAAGTATTATGAAACTGTAAATGTTAGCTCTGGGGAATGTCTGGTGAAGTAACAGTGCAGCTGAAAATACTGCATTAATCTAGTTGGTAATATTCATAATAACGTCTACAGCAAGGCTGCATTATAATATATATATTGGGGGGACACATCCATATCCTCAATACATCCCCTCAATATATTGATATAAAAATATAAAGAAAATGTGGTATGCTTTGAAAGGCAACCACACACTGTCAGAAGAAATCTTTAGCTAATGTAATCATAATCATAACAAATTGCCATTATTATTACTACCATTATCATTACCGTTATGATTACTACCATTATCATTACCGTTATTATTACTACCATTATCATTACCGTTATTATTACTACCATTATCATGATCATTATTATTACTACCATTATCATAATCGTTATTATTACTACCATTATCATTATCTTTATTATAATTAACATTATCATGACCATTATTATTACTACCATTATCATTACCGTTATTATTACTAATGGTTTATTGCATCTCTGCATGTGGTTTGTCCAAAGGGTGTTGCCATTCCCCAGCAGAAGCCGTTGGCCAACTGCTGTTGGTAGGTACAATCCTTTGTCAAACGCTGTGCATTCTCTCTGTTTCATTACTTAAAAAAGTATAAAAAGTGGAAAAGAATGTAATATGAGTTTCATGTAGGCAAACAAACCACATGCAGAACTGCAGTAAACCGTAAAACTAGAGCCAGTAGTAATTATAATGGAAAGTAGTTATGTTTAGTTAAGTTTGTTGATGATTATTATTATTATGGACAATGGTTCTTGGTCCTACTGTAGCAGTTTTGTATTTTTTTATTTATAACTTATATATCATTACATTGGGGGAGGGGGCATTTTGGGCATATTTAAATATGGGGGCCCCCAATATATATTGTAATTACGGCCTTCTAATGGATTAATATTGATTTGAATAATTTCCGATCTGCGTCAGGTAATATGATGAGGATGGGAATTGTGGCCTGCTCAGCATGCAGGTTGCATGATAATAGGGATGTGTGGATGAGAGAGAGACACACACTACTGGGATAGCTGTCACCTTGACTTTCAGCTTCAAAATAAGCCAGATGCTAAGGTTGTCATTTGATTTGATTTCCCTGTCCAGAAGTACTTTGTTTTCATAGTCCCTCTGTAGATTCACTTAAATCTACAGATTATCAACAACATGTGAGTTCATCTATAGATTGTCCACCCGTCCTACAGACGCTCGAAGCCTTTAAATAATATTTCACCAGCAGAAAGAAACAAACAAGAAACTTTTCTTTGTTGTTGGTGATTGATTATACACTATCTACCAACATGTTTTTAATGTAATTGTCACACCCTGATACCATACACCTGTCTTACCTCATGTCGTCTCCGCCCCCACCAGGTGTCTCCCATGTTCTCATCAGTCCTGGTGTATATATTCCTGGTGTCTCCTTGTTCCTGTTGCCAGTTCGTCTTGTGTGTTACGTCAAGTCGATCCGCCCCCTTGTATTCCCGGTTCTGTTCTGGTCTGTTCCTAGTTC
>JACXGK010001519.1:26493-55369 GCA_016801125.1 Novumbra hubbsi | reverse complement strand
ATGCCGGACTACGATTACCCCAGCCTGCTGTTCAGCCTTCGGGACCCCTGTCATATCCACCCGTCATCGTCTGCACTTGGGTCCACTCCCTGAGTTGTGACAGTAATACATATACTCTGTTTACAGTAGTAGGGAATGGGAATGTAACAATTGATGTCATGTTAGGACTTTTTCCAAGATGCAGTTATTATGGAATACGCATTTATTTGATTTGCGGCTGTTGGTAGCCTACTCAGATTGGCCGGTTTGTGAGATCTGGTATTAAGAGTATCTTTTCCACTACAGGCCAGATTAAAATCGTCCTTAGATTTCGCTTGATGATCACATGTCTAAAAATCTCCCTACATCAAAAATACACACCTAGCCTAAGCGTTACACACACCTTTGACACTAAAACACAAAACATACTTAAAATGTAACCCCTTAAATATACAATATGATTTTACCTTACAAAATGTGAAGCTTTCAGGCCTTCCCTGGTAGGCCTATTTGATTTGATACAAAATTAGTAGTTTCATATCATTTTATGCTAGAATACCATTGGGTTTGCTTATTTAAAATGAGCAAGATTCATGCTATATTCTGCGGTGAAATTAGGCTACATGATAGAATGTTTTCAGGCCTACCTTGGCAAGACAGGTGGATATGTTTACTGTTTGAAGCAAGTGTATTTGTGTTGTGCACTGTGAGCTTTCCATCTTTTTTCATCCTTGCGCATGTGATATTGTGCATATTCCAGCACTGAGCTTGTCTCTCACAGCTAAGGCTGAGGTGGTGCACAGTCTATATCTGCTGTGAGTGTCTGGTTAATCTGATTGCTGCTGATTATTTCAGAAAGTTGGACTTTCTGAGTGAAAACAACTCTTCTATTATGCATCTTGTGTGTCCATACAATTTATCTAATTCTGTCCATGCACTTGTCTGCTGCTGTAATCTTTCCCTCATCCTTTCTCTAATTGTGTCGCATGTGTTTTGTCAGCAGTGCGTTGTAAGAGGTTGTGTAATTGCAATGCCGGCAATGCTAATGAGCTTTTTTTTTTATGTTAGTGATTGCATGGATTGTCTGTTTCAATGTCAGGGTTTTTGGGGTGTATTGTTGCTGGAATATGTTAGCACAGCCACATTTAATGAAATGTCTGCCTACATATGTTTGTCTACACCTCTGGGTGGCGGCAGGAAGAACAACATACTGAGTGGTCTGGCCCTCCATTATATTCATCAGTGTCCCCCTTTGCACCCTCACCATGTATCTGAGACGAAAAGAAAGGAAGAGAAAGACAGCGAGAAAGAAAATGTTCAGTCCTGACATGTCACAGTAGCTACTACTGGAGACAGAGATGCATTAGTTTGATTACTGGACTAGAAATTACATGATGGGTGGGTTGTGGCAGCAGTCTTCAAACATCCCCCCTCTAACCCTAACCCCTAACCCTAACCCTAACCCTAACCCTAACCCTTTCCTCAGGGAATGGCAGACATTCTATGTATTTATGTAAGTTATATACCTATATTCGAGAGGTAGCACACCGTACATAACAAATTAAAATCATTCTAAAATACTGCTCTAGATTACTGTGAATTCTCACGTAATTGTTTCTCACTGGAAACAAATAGTTACAGCACAAAATCTAAGAACAAATTAAAATTCTAAGTTACAATATGCAGCAAGCAGTTGGGGTTGTTTCTATATATCCTAACCGACATCTGTAGAAACAAGAACCAACATCTAAGTTTGCATAAAATGACTGTCAATTTTTTTTACGAGAAATAATTTGTGGTACACACATCTAATAGAATCATCGAATAGAATCATAACAATGTAATCATAAGGCACACAAATCTCAACACCTTATACTTTGAATAGATTATAAGTGAAAAACACATATAAAACATCCAACTAATTTGCCAACCACAACTTAAATACCCAGACTGAGGAAACAACCATTCAAGCTCCACAGCTGAGCCGATGAGCTCGCCTATCAATATATTGGGACAGGTATGCTATTGCCATCTTTTCACAGCATCAAATATATACGCAGTTTATTTTGTTACTCACCTCAACATCGTTATCGCTTTCAAAGAGCAAGGACGTGGCAAACTTTGCACCACGGAACAACACAGTAACCGCCTCGTGTATGTAAAAAGCCGAGGCCACTTTGGTGCTAGCATTTTGAGTAAAGAAATTATGAAAACTAAAAAAGTCAAATGACAACATGCAAGGGACTATAGGTTTTTCTCAGGTAGATTTTGTGATATTTACACAACTATTATTGTTAAAGAAACATGGCTATCTGGCGCTATGGTAGTCCAAAGGAAGGCCGTCGAAGGCCGCTATGGGTTTTAAAAGGTTAACATTACAATAGTGAAAGTTAAACAAATAATCATTAAATCCTTGATATCTAAGTGGATATGCATTGAGATGTTTGGTGTTAGTAAAACCTTTGTAAAAGTAGTAGAATAAATACTTGATTTCTTAATCCACCCCTCAAGAAAAAAAAATATGAAACCAGACAAAATAAATTGTTTCTGGAAATGGGGGACATTATCATTATATATTTTTTTCCCTGCACATTAGATCACCAAATCAACTAGTAACTGTTAAGAGTATATTTGTGTAGAACGCATCCATGTATAAAAAGTTTTTCAAAGTAGACAGTGCATAACATGATTAATATATGGTCTGCCATGTAGCAAAGCACACTGATTTACTCACTGTCTCCCTGCTTCAGTGTTGCCATGTCCACTTTATTCCCAGCAAGGAATTGGGTAACTTCTTCAGGCCTTTGGGAAGTGTTGCGTGATCATTAGGCTGGAAAAGACAGCTGGATCATTTCACTTGCTTTCAGATTTTTGTTGTGCAATGACGTGGCTACCAGTTAAAAAAAGTGAGCCCAGCTAGATTATTTCTACAAAGAGACTACCAAAGCCAAATTCTGACTGGATATTTTCCTCTCTTGCATATTAACACTTCTTTTTCCAACACAAACTGAAGAAATAGGAAGATCATTTGAAAAAAATAAATCAATTAATGAAAAAAAAATCCAAATGATGACATAAACGTATATACAGATATATTCTATTGTATCTATTCTTTGGCCCTCTCTGAGGGTGTAGATGGCCCTGATGGTTCCCCACTGACATGCACTGGTCTCCTCATTCGGTAGCTGCAACTCCTCCAACACACAATTGGTTCCATTTACTTTTTTTTCCCAACGGAACATCTCCCTTTGACTCTGAAAGTCCATTGAATATTTCAAGACAATCTACTGCGAAACTCGTACTTGTTTCTTAAGTACAGAATGTACGTTCCTTATATAAGTTTGCGCATCACAAAGGTTGTTATTTTAGCTTTTTCAAGTATTCCTTTCACTATATTGCACTAGATCCACAATCTGGATCTGCCAAGCACAAAAAGGGACTGATAGCTTAGCCAATAGAAAGGTGATATAGAAATAAGATATGTTCCACCCCTCATATACATGATGTCTGACAGAAATTCTACTGAAGTGTAATAAATTATAAAATTAAATGGCCCACCCTTGGACTGTAAACCCTCTACAGGACTGCAATTTAAAAAGCATGACCTTGCCCCATTCAACTCCGTGTTTCATTCTGACCATTCCAAAACCAAAAACATGGTAACAGATCAAAGCACTTGTTGTCGACTTTTCCTTCAAATCATTATAACATAATCAGTGCATATTATTGTCATAAAAAGAGTTTACAGAGCTGTCTCAGCACACCGGTAATATGTTCAAGCATCATCATATATGCATGATTCATTGGAAGGAAAATCATTTACTGCTTTAACAAATTCAGGCAATGTAGTGCCTGTGTTTGCACAAGCAATTTTTTGGTGTGAGAGAGAGAAGAAGCATCTGAAAAGACACGTGACAATGGCTTCACTGGCCTCATCAGAACAGGACAACGTGTGTTCTGTCTGTGGCATCCTTTGTGAATCTGTGTTTTAACACTGCTGGAAACCCTGGAATTCCCTTCAGGAATTAATATACAGAGGATTAGGTCAACACTCTGACGGTCATCATCAAACCCACAAGCAGTAATGGATGTCATAATTAGAGGTGATGGACTACCTTAACCATGATATGTTTGTGTGTGTGCATATGCATACATCTCTATAGAGATCCTTTAAATGTTATTTGCATATATTGACAGTGGTAAACAGTGTGCAGTAAGTGTCTGCCAATATAAGACCTTTGATAAACTGTTGTTAAATGTCCCAGAAAATGTGTTTACTTAGCAGCTGCCTTCACTGCAAGTTAAAATATGAAACATGCATAAAGGCTATCATGTCCTTTCTCTTTCATGTACCCACTGACTGAAGGGTTATAGCAACTTGAGCATTTGAGTTACAATTGCGATCCTTTGCTCCAGCTTGTCTTTTACAGTTACATCGCTCTTTATGGTTTCTTATTAGAGAAATTCTGTTATTAATTAAACCAACATTAACAGACATTATATCATGGTGTTATCAATTCATCTTTTAAACTTTCACTAAAGTCACAGATGAGCCAACTGTAGCAAAACCAATGTTGAATATTTGTATAGATTAAATTCCAGAAGGCTTGCCTTTTTTTGCTTGCTGTGTTTTTTTTCAACCTTTCTTTGGTTTTTATGTTTTTCTGATTTTGCAGTGGAGAATAGGGACTGAAATATGGAGCATGGAACAAATTGGTTCAACACAACGGAGGGTGTGACTGTCATCAAAGCGACATCCCAAACACGCTTGCCACATTAGTAAAGGTGAAATGGTGTGATGTGTCTCTATGTGGCCAAAAATATTCTTGAACTACAATTAACCATCCATCTATTCAAACAACTAATCCCCGGGTGAAAAGATTACAACACAATTAAAATATACTGGCTTTAAGCACGCCCTGCTCTTGTGCAGCCTTATCTAAATGATGTCAAGGTCTGAGTAAATTAACATCTCTTGTGTGTAGTTGGGCTGTGCTCTGCACTTTGGTTGTAGTGTATGGTTTTGAACACTGGGGGCTGCTCTTTTAAAGCCCATAGATAGCGATTGTGCAGCCAGTCCCTTTCCAAGGATTATTTCAAGAAAATGTGTGAACTCTTTATTCTCTCTCCCTCTCTGTCCATCCAAAGCACAGCATCCTCTGGGTGTGATTATAATATTTACATAATGTGTCCCAATAGTTCTTCCCAATAATACTTCTGAAGCAGCGGGCCATGTATTTAAACAGGAATGACACAGGGCAGTCTGAAAACCCCTATAGTTTGTCAAGCTCACACAAAAGGTATTGATACTCTGAACCACAGTTGTGTTAGAATGTGAGAAATAATCATTAAACAACTGTGAGCGAATGAAAAAGAGAGACAGAGAGAAAACAGCTGAGACTAGGAAAGTTGGGAATCAAAAGACAAATGCTGGTATTCCCTATGCTTCTCCCCAGACTCTATTCATATATCATTTCCTCTGTCTATTCCTCCAACAGTGCAAGTGCATTAATTATTCAAAATGCCTCATTAACAGTATAACACAAGCACCACTGTGGTAAAAGAATAATCTTATACTGCCAACCTCCTACAGACCTGAACTATTGTCTACTCATTATTCCAAATGTAATCCAATGAGAGTCAATTGTCATTGGCATTGAAGTAATGAAGACACAAGAAGTGATAGAAGCATACAACTGATTGATCGACTGCACATTCTAAATTCAGATGACCAAACCACAATATTTCAATAGGTGTTTTCTATGTTTTCGCTTAAAGCTAAAATCTAGCATTGTGGCACATAGTACAAATGTAATGCCTCTAGTCATTTGGCGAGGTGAGGGATACTCTGGGTTGCCTCTCTTTCCTTTATGCTCTTTCCATCTCTTCTTGGGTTTGATGGCTAATGCTAGCACTTGCAACTGCAGATACTGTGTAAAGATGGCCACAAAGGAGCATAACTCATAAACCCTTGTGTATAGCCTGAAGCCTGGGAATACCCAGAGAGTGAGTTAATTGGGCTGGCTAGACACTGGGGACCAGTGAGTCAAAGATATTGCCCAGCCAATCGGTTTCTTTACCTTTATGCTATTACATTGTTTTGCCTTTATTATCTTGTTTGGATCAGGTAATGTTCTTGCAACGGTATGTTCCTCCTTAGAAGGGTGCTTCTAAACTAACGCTTTGTGCACCGGGGCAGAGTTATTCTGGAACAGGAAAGGGCCTTCCTTAGCACCCAATTGTCTAGAATGTTTACGTGCCCCGAAGCATTAAGATGGCCTTTCACTGGGACTAAGGTGCCTTGCCAAAACTCGGAATAGCAGCCCCAGACCATCATCCCTATTCCACCACACAGTGGGCCCACTTTACAGTGGGCACTCTGCATTCCGGTAGGTAGCGTATTCCTGTCATACGCCTGGATTTGTATATCTGATAGTAAAGGGTGATTCATCACTGAAGAAAATACGTTTTAACTGCTCAAGAGTCAAATGGCAGCATGCTTTATACGTCTCCAGTCGATGCCTGACACAGAGCATATTTATGTGAGACTCACGTACAGCTGCTCGGCCATGGCTAACCCATTTTGTGAAGCACCTGACGTACAGTTCTTGTGCTGATGTAGCTTTCCATAGACAGTTTGGAACTCTGTGGTGAGTGAAGCAACAGATAATGTGTGTTTTTATGTGCTAACCGCCTCCCGCTCTGTGAGTTTGCATGGTCTTCCACTTCATGGCTGGGTTATTTTTGCTCATAGACACTTGAACATCACAGTTATAAGCACTTACTGTAGAGCTAACCGGGGCAGATCTAGTATGGCAGAAATTGTGGCAAGAGCAATCTGCTGGATTTTCTGCGCCTGGGAGCAATGGGTGTGGCTGAAACACCTTAACTCAATAATTAGTAGTGATGTCCACATACATTTGGCCTTCTTGTGAACATTTGGATCATCCAATATGGATGACCCAATGGAGAATTTGTAGAATTAGTAGAATTTGTTTGATGCAAAGCCAAAACCTCTCATTTGGTGTTTGTGTACTTCACATGAAAACATTATTTTACACTTTTTATGGGTTGTATATGTGTTGTTAAGACAGAGCATCCGAATATAATACAACTAAATGTGAAAAATTCCAAAACTTGTAATTCACAAGTGCATTTTTTTTATCGATTCCCAGCCCTACTATACATATTTAGTTAGTTACATAGTTACCTGTTGGTTTATTTGTTTGGGTGTACAGATTTCTGGTTGGAACTGCCTGTTTAGATAAACAAAACAAGGCAAAATAATTTCATGTTAAATAGAGCTAGTTGTCTTTCAGCTTTAACTTTCCCTCCCAGAAAGTTACCAGTTACTTCTAAAACTCCAGATCATAATCATAAAGTAGTTGTAGCCTACTTTAGAATTGTAAAACTAGATTCGTACAAAAAACTAATATTTGTCCGTCATTGTAACCGGGTGTTTGTACGTTCACAAATCTAATTTCACGCTTTGTATAAGGTTTTACTTATTACTTTTTTACGGTCATGCCAAGCCCATATTTACCAACACCATCTTTTGGGGGACAAGCACATATCCCCATTTTACTGATTTGCGCACATAGAAAAACTAAGGAAAAAGGATCTAAATACTTGAGTTCCCGCAACTATTTATAATTTCTATTCTCAACTAAATCAAAATCTGTCCATAAATCATTGTCCTAAGTCTTCCTGTTGCGGAGAGATTTTTATGTTTCAGTGTTGGATACTGAGGGCAAAAAAAGCCCTGTTCTGGGTATTTAGACTCATTAGAGTTTTATCCTGTTATGGTCAGTCAAATCTGCCCCCAAAAATTAAACAAATCTTTTATGAAACCCAACTTTTCGAGTTATTATTATATTATTCTGGAAAACAGCCTGAAACTGCAGAGCTACCTCAGGGTTCCAGTGCACTGCATCACGGACAATTGTATCCAATGAAACAGAAGAAAGGCACTACACTGAAACATGTGCTGAACATTTAATGGAACATTGAACACAAATTGCTTTTTTTGTGTGAGACATTGGTCAGTCGATGTATGCCTACCTTAACAGTAGAAGCAAGAGAATTACTGTGAACTATTTTTCATAAATAAATACTTCTGCAAAGTATTATTTCTGTGTTTTTGTTTTACATAATAATCTGGTTTTCATGCACAACTTTACAGGATATTTTCTTGTAAGCTGACTTGCTCCCAGTGAAAGTGTGTAGTTTGGTGACAGATGACACTGCCAGATGCTAAGCAAGATTTCCAGTCTTTCAACAAAGTGATCTTTAAATACTTTTCAACAGATTCAGCCAGCTTTTGGGGACTTTTATCTTTAACTTGCCCAGTATGTTTTTTACATTTCTTCATAACATTTCATATAGAACCTCAAAAGTGATATAAACAAAATATTTAATGTACTCATGTTTATTTGTATTTATTTCTACAACCATTAGTGCACATGGCATGGGCGATTTGCACGTCTCTGAAAGCACCATTAATGCTGAACATTATGTACAGGTTTTGGAGAAACATATGCTGCCATATATGCTGCCTTTTTTAGGGAAGGCCTTGCTTATTTCAGCAGGATAATGCAAAACCACATTCTGCATGTATCAAAACTCCATGGCTCTGTAGTAAAATAGTATTTTAGCTTTTGTGTTTGTTTTGTATTACTGTTCTATCCTCCCCTTGTTGGCGTCATAGACGCTCCCTTTCCGGTCGTGCAAACCCTTCTCACCTACTATATCCTACACATACAACCCATGCCGTCAACAAAGCCAACCATATCTTAGCCTATGCTGCCCTTTAATCACTTGACTTTTTGGCCCCGGGTGGAGACATCGATCACCCAAGAAAACCCTGTTGCCCTATCTGTTCTCCAAATCCCTGAGAACATACGGTCGATGGGGCAGTGGCACAAATATTCTTCCAGAGGACCTCTCCTCCTTTCATTTGCTTTTCTCTACATTTTCTTACTCTGTTTCTACCGCTGAAGCCAATTTATATCACCAAAAATGTCAAGCATCTGCCTGAAACCTTTCTCTCCTTTTCCTCTCTCCTAAATCCTCTCACCCCTCCACCTTCTTCTTCCCTATTGGTAGAGGACCTTGCCAACCATTTCGAAATGAAGGATGGCAAGATTCGCTCCCTCTTTCACTAAACCTGATCAGGCTTCTGGTCCCAATGTCGGTGAACTCATGAAACTTATTTCTTGACCTCTTTCTCTATTCTCTTTTTAGACTAATTCTGGGCATCCGTCAAACTGAAAATTGTGCTGTTCAAAAAGTGTGCTGTTCCTAACCAACTCTCTTATTTCTCCCAGAACAATATTTCGGACCCTAACCAATCAGGTTTCAAGACAGGTCACTCAATCAAGTTAGCTTTTCTGTGTTGCAGTCGCTCTCTGCACTGCCCAAGCATATCTACATCCTCCCCTCCACACTCTTAGTGCTGGGGGTCTCAGGTTCTGCCCACTCTTTGCATACAAACGGGGCAGGCCGCTCCTATCAGGTAGCATGGAGCAGGTCTGTGCGCCTAGCGCTCTTTCTACTGGTGAACCCCAGAGATCAGTCCTTGGCCCGCTCTTTTTCTCTCTACACAAAGTCACTTGTAACTGTGATTCTACACATGGCCTATCCTATCATTGCTATGCCAAAGACTCTCAACTATCCTTTTTATTTCCCCCAGGTTGCAACACGCATATCTGCATGCCTGGCATACATCTCGGCATGGATGTCAGCCATCCACCTCAGGGATAACCTTGATAAGACAGAGCTGCTTTTCCTCCCTGGGAAGGCCTGCCTGCGCCAAGCTTTGTCCATCACAGGTGACAACTCCACTCACGGTGCGCAAAGAACCTTGTCGTGACACTTGACAAGAAACTTTAATTCTCTCAAAACATCAAAGCAGTGACTCGCTCTTGTAGATTCATGCCGTACAACATCCGCAAAATACAACCCTATCTTAGACAGGAAGCGGCTCTGGTTCTGATCCAGTCATTTCCCATCTGGACTATTGCAACACACTTTTTTTGTCTGGGCTCTCCTTGCTGGTGCAATCAAGCCCTTGCTATTGATCCGGAGTGCTGCGGCACATCTTGTGTTCAACCTTCCAAAATGCACCAATGTCACCCCTCTCCTCTACAAGCTCCATTGGCTTCTGGTACAAGCTTGCATCTGCTACAAGACCATGGTGCTTGCCTATGGTGCAGCAAAGGGAACGGCACCCCCCTACCTGCATGCTATACCTAAACCCAACATCCCCTTCTTGTGCACTCCGATCTGTCATACAATGTTTTTTGGCCACCCAACTCTCATGGTTGGGCAGCTCCCACTCACCCAAGGCCAAACTCTTCTCTGTCTTGGTGCCTCAAAATTCGAACAAACCTCCGCTTGAAGCCAGAACAGCAGAGTCCCTGCCAATCTTCCGAAAGAGGCTGAAAACCAACCTGTTTGATAGATATCTTAATTAACTTGTGTGTGCCTCCACCCCCAGCGCCTGAATAAAATGTTTTACTTAACTTTGATTTCTCTGGCACTGACTTTGCCAACTAATGGCTTCGATGACGGAAACTGTACTTATTATGATTGTCAGATGTTGGTTTCCCAAGACACCTTAAGAGGAATGCACTCTGAATAAGAGGGCCTACTAAATGAATAGATGACACTTACTGCCAAGATAAATAACTTGCAAAACACTCTTAGGCAGCCTAAGAATTTTTCACAGTACTGTATGCCTAAATGTGTCTGTGCAAGACCATTAGTTAGCAAGCCTATGAGTTAAAAAGAGTGTTGGTATATGGCTGTGGGTGTTTGTGTGTGAGAGAGAAATAGTGAGAGATTAGTCAAAACATATTTTTCATTGTCTGTCCTGTACACTCTCTCTCTCCTGCACAGACACACACTCACTTCATAAAAATACAGTCCTATCTACTTTTTCATCTTGTAATATATAGAGTATTAAATTCTAGAACATTTCCAACACAAGTAATTACGTTGAAAAATAAAACGGTAACCTTTACAGAACCTCTACAGTTAATCGTGCCTTAAACTGGGGTCTCTGAGATGTTCACATAAATACACACACACACACGCACACACTTAAACATAACAGCGGTGGATCCTTATTAGCTGTTGAGCTGGGGTGGTTAAAAATGGTGACTGAAGTTTTATATACATGCATTCCCTTCTAGCAATACATTATTTCTAAGAGAAAGAACTTACACTAATCATTGGCTCTGTTAACATCCAGGGCAAAAATAAATGATACCGTGTAAAAGTGGAAAGCATGGGTTTAGCTCTCAACATAACAACAGCAATGTCAACAATGGAATGTCAATCACAAGCTACAACACTGCATACTATACTGGACAGAAAAAGTCATAGGTTGCCTTGCTAGCTATATGCACTGTAACATTTCTAATATTTGTTTCAGATGCCAAAGGTCGATGCTAAACATGAGCCAGTTGGTTTGAACTTCCATTTCAGAAACGACCACATTTTTCCAATTTATGAGTCTATTGCTTTCCTCTGTAGTTTGATGCTGTAGCTTGTTTTATGCATATGTCCTGTTATCTGGTTTAATCTCCCATTTACTAGTCCTGTGGTATCTCAGTGACTATATTGCTTGCTGTTGCTTGCTGTTTCCAGCAATACCTCATATAGACAACTAAGGTTGTTCATTTCAATTCCCCAAACTGGTCCATTAACACTGTGTTGTAAATGTTATGTGATTAAATCCCTAGTATCCCTTTGCCTCAGCCCTCCCACATAGGCAACAGAAAGATATGCAATATATGCTGCTTTTGACAGTATCGAAGGTAACTGAAAAGCTTGTTTTTACCTATATCTTTTTTAAACAGTAGAATGTAAACACTTACCACACTTATGAGAATTTGTAACATCATCCAACATTTGTTCAGTGATAACTGGGCAATGCCCCTAACGCTCTAATGGGTGAGCTGAATATGACACACACACACAGCATTGCACAATACAGCCCAGAGTGTACCAAAGCTACTGTTTGAGTACTATGGGTTACAGCACATCGAATAAATCAAACAGTTCAATATTGCTGTGAAGAAACGATAAGAGTCTGCTGGTTGTCTTCAATCAAACGTTCTTGTGGGTCCCAATGATTGGCTGCCATGGGTGCCGCATACCCATTACAGTCATTAGAGCTCCACCTCTGCATTAGAATATTTCCACAACACACACTTTCACTCCACTACTTTTTTGTGAGAGCACTCTTCACTAAAACAATAAGTGTTTTACAAAATCTAGCTGTAATATTACATTTCTGAGGGGAGTTGGAGTGGGGGCTCATTACAAACCTCACAGGTACTGCTGAAATCCTGATTCTTGGATAAGACATTTTAGCTTCATGACCTGGCAACCTCTTGGAGCGTTAAATTCAAGCCAGTCAACTGTGTCGTGAACTATGGCCTCTGTCTCGGGCCTGCTCATGCTTTTTATCCTAACACATAGGAGATCACTCAGTTGCTTAGCTAACCTGATAAGGAGCCACAACCTGAGTAAAACCAGGGAATTTCTTTTTAATCACTTGCTTTTGAAAAGGAAGCAGGTGTCGAAACATAGTCTACTTATCCTGAAAGGTATGATTGTTATTAGAACATTGTCTCTGACATTTAAAATAATACTTCCCCATGGTACCTTCTAAGGATGGAAGGATTCCACTAAGAGTTCTAGAGCCAGGAAGCATGGAGGGTGATAACACTGGATGTTGAAAAAGAAACAGAAAATTATATTTCACTACTAGATTATATGTTGTTGTCCTATAACACCCAAAACGTGGTTTCGTTAGAGTATGTCATGTACACATTGCAGTGTGTAATGCATAACCTTGCTTGGGCCAAAATAAATACATCTGTCAATATCAGCACATGAACTTGAATCTTTGAGTGTTGAACATGTAAACATAAATGCCAAAACACTTTTCTTCACTGTACTTTGAAGTACATTCAACATGCAAATGTGAAAATAGTGCGTAGTGGTTAAAGCTCTTTATTACTGTTATTCTATGTACATTCAATGCTATGCTTACTATGCTCACAGTCGAAACATGTATATTCTCAAATATAACCTAGTGTAACCTAATGCCTACTACAACCGTGGGAAAACAGTTTGGCTCGATAGGTAACATTGTGATTATTGAATTCACCGAGCACCATAGAATTTTATTCATTATCTGATTTGTGGTAAAAATTAAAAATAAAGTTTTTAAAAAATTAATAATCTTAATATTTTTTTTATTGGTTATTAGTTATATCTATCTTTGTTCTAGTTTTAAAATGTTTACAAGTGCCAGGATGTTAAGTGTTGGGGTTACTCTGACACCTAAAAGTGTGTCATTTCTCCAAGGCCAAGGTCTCTTTTACAGCTGAGCCCTGCATTACAACAATAAAAACATACATTTTACACAGTTCTGAATAGGTATCTTCAGCTCAATCCAGTTCTGAGAGTGTTTGGTATCTGCTGTTCTTCCAACAAATGTTCTCTTATAG
Organism: Novumbra hubbsi; assembly: GCA_016801125.1. Taxonomy (NCBI): domain Eukaryota; kingdom Metazoa; phylum Chordata; class Actinopteri; order Esociformes; family Umbridae; genus Novumbra; species Novumbra hubbsi. The sequence continues at coordinate 41,864 of JACXGK010001519.1, read as the reverse complement.
ATAGTCAGGACATTTTTGCATGACTGCCTCATATAAAAACATCAACCAATGTCAGGCCCTACTAGATGTCAGTGACTCCCAGCCAACTGAAACATATAACACTGATAAGTGTGTACATGTGTACCAGTGGGTAGACTAACGGTTAAACTACATTTTGAGTACAGAAGCTGAGGAATGCATAAACATCTTTGGAAAAAAATAAGAGGCCACTGCACCTTTTTTTTTCCTATCCAAAAAAGTTGAATAGGAACGTTTTGAGTAAGGAACAGAAGGGTTCAATTTGCCGTTGTCTCTTAAATTTAACCCTTCTGTTCCTCACTCAAAACTTTCCTTTTCAACTTTCTGTTTTTCCAGAGTTGTTTAGTATGCCACCATAATCTAGTAACAAGATAAAAGTTGTTTGAACAATATATATTCTATGCTGATGTGACAGACATTATCTGTTTCTACAAAAAAAACAGTTTTAACAGTTTCCCAAATCACTAACATATGTTTTGAAATACTTTTTTCAAGCATCACATTCTATACATGCACAAATTAGGGTATTCATTTTAGGTTCATCTAAAGCTAGGTTCTGTGACCTAAAAAAATAGCATGTACTTTTACGCATCAGCAACATTACAAACAATCCACATTGATCTCCAGATCACCCTCAGAATGACCAGTCTTAAAATTGTGATCCAATTCAACTGCACAAACGTTGGCCCTGCAACTGAAAACACAGACATTGACTTTCCAGCAGACAGCACAAAGATTGGCAAAGGAAAAAAACCATGGCAGCTGGAAAAAAATCAAGATGTTGCTCTTCCAGAAAAACCCTGTCTCCCATCGGTGACAGAGCATAATTACCGACCACCTAAGGAAGGATGACTCCCAGGGAAGATGGTGTAGAGTAGACAGATGTGATTTTAAACAAACTTTACTCAGTCTCCTTAAGCAAAGTAGTCTAATTCTCCTCTACAAAAAAAAGTCATACATCGCGATCTTTGTCTACTGAAGGAAAAGCTACTAGAGGGACAAGACCTACTGACCAGGTTCGACACACTTATTGACACAATCAACCTGAGTGCAACTCATAACTTGAAGTCATGACATCACATGATCTACATGCGTCTCAGTTGTAGAACACTCTGTTCTGAACAAAATGACAAACTCTGATAGTTTGGCTACAACAAACAAAAGGAAACAGGGCGAAAAAGCTTGACGAATAAGGCTCCATCCAATAAAAAGCTTAGAGACACTGGTCTGTACTGGATGCCTCCCAAACAGAACAAAGCACGTTGCTACCGTATAATTACAAGATCCCCGATAATGTGTTTATGACCAATAAAACAAGATACCGCACAATCGGAAGAGCCCCGATAATGTGGATATGACCAATAAAACATTATACTGTACAATTACAAGATCTTGACAGCCACATGCTAAGTTCACTAAATTCACCGTTTTATTTGGAAGCTCTGATGGCGGCCTGCCTTCTCCATTCAATGGTGAGGCCAAGCTGTGTGCTGTGGGATAGGAGCTGCTAGTGAATGCCCGGTAGCCAGGGGCGTCTCTCCAACTCACACTAATGATTAATAAAGAAAGGAGCCACACAGCGGCTATATGTTTCAAACGCCCTTGTATCCCCCTCCTAACACAACAGAGTCATTCCTGCTGCAGCTTTAGGTGTCCTAATAAGCCTCTCTGCGAAGGTGCATATGATTCAGAGTTCAAAATGCACGGTGCACCATTATTTTACCAGTCAGAAACAGTGGCAGGTTAATAGATGAAGTATTCAGATCAATAGGACAGACAAAAAGACCAGATCAGATGCTATCCTGTCAGAATGCTGCATCCGTTTAAATGCTGTGACTTATCATGCAGCCGTGCACTGGAACCAGAGTCCTTTCAATGGTCAGTGTCACCCAACAGATTGTGGCTAACAGTAATGTATTCAAGGCTAAGGAATATGGCAGTGTCACATCAACACATGTCATAAAGCAAACAACCATTTCTGTTTTCTGGGAGTGAAACATTTCCAAACAGCTCATCTTCAAACATCTGATTGCATCAATTAATGTGCATTTTATTGGGGTTAAAAGGAAACAGTAGCTTGAGAACTCAATTGAGAATGTCTGTTTGTATGGAATGAAGACATACAGTGAAAGACACCATACCTCTTAAACGGATTTACCCTCCTTGGATGCTATTGTGGAAGTCTGTTAATCAGTGGTACATACCCATGTATAATTCCCTTTTGATTTAATATTGTAACACAACAAAATATGGGGGTGAATAAAAATGGGGGTGAATACCTTTAAGAGCCACTGTACCATACACCAGGCTTATCATGTGACTACTTGCCTGGCTCATTGAAGTCCGTTTTCATAGAAATTGGGTGGCATTGCAACATGCAGATCTGTAGACGATGATGCTAATAGTAATAAACCCGCCAAAACTGCTACAAGATCATCATTCATCTTTCATTTGGGAACCGACCTCATCTGTTAAGTCGGTGTCCTGGGGTAGAAAGAAAGTGACACAGAGTGCGAATTACAGAAAGCGAAAGAGGATTATGGGAGATGTTCAATTAAGTTTCCCTCGCCACCCAGTGACTCGTTAATCAACTGAAGATAAATATTACACCACATTAGCTCCATTCATTCTGCAAAAAAATCTATTCTTTCCCAGGCACATTTCCCAATTTTTCCCCACAGCTAAGGGGAGAAAATAAATTGCAGCCTTTTTAATAAGTGTCCCTAATACAGATGAATGGTGATGGCTAGCTGTGCACAAACCCCCCTGCTATCCACCATCTAAGTAAACAGGCATTTAAGCATAGAGACAGTTCCAATGTCAGTCAACTACTTATACCTTCCATGATTTAGACCTTTGTCCTTTTAAACATGTTCTACCTCCACCCACTCAACACCCATGTAAGGCAGTCTCTCCTTTCACCAAGCATAAGAATAATAGCTCTAGCTATATCCAATGCACTGAGCTCAAGGTGAGCGAAAGGATACAGGATTTCGGGGGAAACTCATTCCCAATTCCTTACATCTGTATGAGAATTAGAGGAATGCAGCAGACAACCAGCTGTTATTGACCCACGAGGGTCAGAGAGATAAATGTTGGACGTGTGCTCTTTTCTGGAAGACAGAGCCTTGTGCGTCTCAAGGTTAATGATAAAGATGGATGGGAACAGAAATGGCTATAGCCATGGTTCTAGCCTGTATACCTACATCTCTCATTAAATTCCACCACAGACCTTGAGAAGGACAGCTCCAATGTAAGGACACGGTGGCATAGCAACTAGAGAATACATTAGGAGCTTTATCTTGCATAATATATAAGTGAAGAGGATTGCAGAGCTTTCCACTCTGTACATATTCATGAATGCAAAATATACATGTATTTTTAGGAGGGACAAGTGACTTCTGATAATGAATGCTAGCCAAGGGGTGATTATAGAAATTTTATTCCACTCTAAACAGACGCTCCAATTAAGAATATGGCACAGGCAATATAAATACAATCATTTCCTCTGTAAAATGATCTGTTATTGTGAAGCATGAGTAACAAGACAAAGAATGTTTACTTATTCAGTCATTTATTTAAATGAATGTAGAACTTCTTTGAGCTATAATATGGTATATACAGTCGTAACCACAAAGTAGTCAAACATATTTCAATAGTTCCCCATTTCATTGAAAATAAGTTGAAAGTGGAGAAAAGAAGTGTGTTTACAGGTTCTTTGGTTTATGTCACAATTACTGAAGAATCAGGTTCCATTCTTCTCTGAAGGAGCCAGGCAGGCTGCAGAACCGAGTAACAAATATAACAAAAAATAAAAAGATGCAATTTTCTATAAAAAGATTAAAGCTAAAGATTATCCACCATTCTGGAGAATTCGAAATTCCGTTAAATGCAGGAGATTGTGTTTCCTGGATTAGCTAACCTGTGGTAAATATACACCGTGTACATGAACACTAAACAGAACAAGTGATCTCTTTACAACTGTCAAAAAAACAGAATACCAAGTACATTTCTGAGGATGTCAGAAACAAAATAATTCTCAAATATGCACAAATCTACATTTCCATGGTTACAAGTCCATCTCCTAGGACCTTGGTATTTCTGTTACCATAGTCCATATACTTTTCTATTAGTGTTCAGTGCATGGAACCGTGGAAAGTACATTTCCACAAACCCAGAATTGTTATTAATTTTCCACCACCATTTGACCACAAGAGACAAGCAGCCAGTCAACATATCCATGGTTCCTGTGCTCATCACAATCAGACCAGAGTGTTATAATCTCCAAACATGAGTAGCTTACCAGACGTTTCTTTCAAGATATTGTCATAACTATAGTGTGAATAAAGCTTTAGTGCTAAGGGATAGTCTGAAATGTCCATGTCTGTATTTACACTTCACTCTGGTTTTCTTAACTGTGACGGACACAGGAAATAGTACCAGTGTTCTGGGCATTTCATTAACAATGATGGCAAAGAGAAGAGTAAAACACTTCTTTCACTGTTGCCCAGGGCGACTTTTCCAGGGCCTGACCTGGCCTGATTGGAGGCAGGCTTGCATCATCAAGTGGTGGCAGCCAAGCTGCTTTCAAGGGTAGCAGCTGGCTGCATAAAAGTGCCCTGTTTTGCTACATTCAACCCCCAAATGTTGGACAAGGCCCCACCGACTGTCTCTGAGAAGTGCAAGTGCTCTAGACAGCTCGCCAGGGCGACCCCACGAGTGCTGAGGTCATTGGTGCAACAGTCCGGCAGGGATTGGTGTCGGTGGCCCTGGGGTGTCCCGGCCCTGCCACCACTGCACCACAGGCACGATCGTTTAGAGCGACTGGGCGAAGCAGAAGAAATTCCTGCCCTCCTTATAGGAAAAGCTATTTCTTTTGATTATTATGGTCCAGATCAATTGTTGTTGGTTGAATTGCCATCTCAGTGTAAAATCAGCACTTACTAAATTGCTCCGGATAAGAATGGCGTCTGCTAAATTATTAATTGGAAATGGAAAAAATAATTCTGGGCCAGTTTAAGCATGTTATATTATTCCATGAGCCTACAAAGACAAAACATTCGTACCATTACTGTTATATTGAGGTTTCTGGCTGTTTAATTTCCCCTTTGAATTGATATTCCAAAATGTAGCCCACTGGTGATGTTAGCCTACTTATAGGGATGATAGTATGATCAACTAAATCAGGAGAACCACCTAAGCCCTTCCTCTAGAAGAACAAGCTCTGTCATTATTTGGGGAACTGCTCAAGCCACAACCATTGGTTTATTTTCTACTCAAATCAAATGTGTTCATACGCATGGTTCATATATGTGGGCCATTGTGTGAGACAGCTGTATCAGTTAAATAATTATGTTATATTAGCTGTATTGGCCAATAAATTATGTAATATTAGCTGTATCGGTCAAATATTTTTATGTATACAGCCCTTGGATGTTTTATAACCCCCAAATCCGTAAACATTTTCCTTCTCTCCTTACTCATCTTGCTACAGTTTTGTGCTTGTCTACACAAGTATACGAGTAATTGTCATGCCCTGGCTGCGGGCCCCTGGCCGTTTCAGGGCATGCTGCCTAGAGAGGCCTCTAGCCCTCTCTATGCCATTGTGGGCTCCCCAGTCAGAGCAGCTGCATTCAGTTGACTCTGATTGGGGAGCCTACTTAGGTTAGGGTTTGCACCACACCCAGTGTGGTTTATTGTTTGTTCTGTGTGTCTTAACAGTGTTCACGGTTTGTCTCTGTTTTATTTCCAATTCATGTGGATACGCTACACGTTTATTGTAAGTTAGTTTTAGTTCTGTTTGCTGTGTTTCTACAGCACCTTTACGTTGGACGTTTACAGTTCGTGTAGTCTTTGTCTTTTGTGTTTATTGGAATAATTCACCCTTTACTTTCCACAATGTCTGCGTATGGTTCCGCACCTCACTATAACCGTGATAGTAAATGGTCAAGTGCCTTAAAACATTAAAATAGTCTACAATTAGGTCTGGCATTTTAAAAAACTTTTGGGGTTTTGGCAAATTACTTTACATTCCTGCAATGTTGGACCAGTCTCGAGCTTCAGCTTGGCAGAATTGGGGTTTGACCAGCCTAGAATATTCAGGCTTGCTGAGTACTCTAGTTTGCATGCATGTATGAGAGTTATCAATAACAAATTAACAAGACAGTTACATAAAAAATTTAATTTCAGAAAGTACCACAGAAGTTAAGCGATATTGTCAACACAGTCAACACAGTATATATGAAAGTGAGATTGTGTTGTAGTAAATATGGTGCATTCACCTGTTTTGACCTTTCATCTTCCTTAGAAGGTACAACAAAAACAGTGTCCTCTGGGCCTGGCTGTACATCCAGCTCTGACACACACCAACCCTTAGTCTATCACTTGCCAAGGTGAGCTCCTACTGAGCAGTAACGGAGAACCCTGGGATGTCTGCAAAGCACCACAAGAAAGATTAGATGAACATGTCTAAGTGTGGCACCTCACTAACCCTGGTGTAGCTGTGTGGAGAAAGTGATAAATATAATAACTTGTAATCAGTAAGGCCAGGAGTGGTGATTTAAATGTCAAGCAACCTAGGTCTGTTTGACAGTTGAGCCATGTATTACACAAAAAATTAAAACATATGCAATGAAATTCACATTAGAATCTGTTACATTGGAAGGTCATTTACCATCAAAATGGCTAACAAAAGATTATTTTGCACGATATTATATGAACAGAGATCATAGTATAAGAAGCATTTTTACCTATGTCTAAATAAGCATCTCTAGCAATAACATAGCCTGTATTTAGGATTTCTAACTCCACTGTTTGTTTTGGTGGTAAAACAGGAGGTTTCTGAAATAAAGCCTTATATCAACAAATGTATGCCATTCTAGAACTTAGGCAAATGGAGGATATTTTTACTTAACTATCAATCAATATTTCTAACCTTGTCAACGACTATATTTCCTATTCATTTTGCAATATTTCTTATTCAAACTCATTTCATGTATGTTTCCATGGAAAACCAGGACATTTCTGAGTGACCCCAAACTTTTGAACGGTAGTGTACGTATAACAATTTATTCAAAATGTCAATTAATTTAGTCTTTACTGCAGTGGTGCATTAGAACGCATTGTGAAACTCATACCCGTTGTTATTTTTAAAGGGCATTTCCCTTATAGGCATCCTTTGAAACTATACACACACTGTCATTGGTGAACTGATTGCTCTGAATAATGTTTCTTTAATTTAGACACATTTTTGGCAGCTTTGTGTGATGTGTGTGTTGCCCACATGCACTAACTATAATATTAACCTCAAAGTCATTGAGGTCACTTGTTTTTCCCATTTTAACATTTCTTCAAACAGTCTGCCGCTTTACTGTTGATGTTACCTAATGGAAACCGTAACCAAGTATTCATTGCTATGACAAAAATGCAGGGCAGTCAGACAATTTGTGGAAGTATTTGAGTTCAAAATGTCATTAATTTATCTTTACTACATTGTGTTCTTTATTGTTTTGGCTTTTCAAGTGGGAATGAGACCATATGGGACTAAAAAACATGTTTAGACTTAATGCTTTGTTTTACATTCAAATTACTCAGACCATCATGACTTAGGTTGAGAACTGCTCTGTACACAACCACAGGACCCTCTAGCATGTGGTGAACATGACACAGTAAACCACTGGGGCTGTGCTTCTGAAACAATGCCCAACTAGCACAAAGCATTGTCAAGGTCCTTCCTTACCCAAGCCATGTTCATTTTAATTCTTCAGCATGTCTTGTGTCTTCTACGCATATAAAGGTTTCATAACTTAATTTTTATTGAATTTACAGACATGACACAGGTTTGTTATTAATGTACATGAAAGTTCACAACATTCAATGCCTATTCTTAAAAAATACATGTTGTGTGTCTTATACGCAGGTTGAACAATCTCGTTCTTGCACTACGGAGACATGACCTGTATCAAAATGTGCGTCTCATTTCCGATTGTGTTGCTATTGTTTTGTGGATGGTTTCGTTGGAAAGTTTAGGAAACATTAACGTTTTTGTGGCAAAAAACATAGCCACACTGGGAAGGGTAGCTAGCCACACTGAACTTCGGTTGCCTAGCAACCTATGTAAGCAAACTGCAAAGAATGCTATCTAGCTACAGTACTGTTTAGGCAGTGGCAATTGGGAATTACTTTGTCAAAGGATTGTGTAACACAGGTCACAAAATTAAGAAAACGTTCTGTGTTATCTAAAAGTATAGTTTCAGCCAATCAGGATTCCACAAGTTATGTGTTAGTTATTTATGTCCCGCCCCTGAATAACAGATTGATTTCTTTTAAGATGTTCAATGTGAGAAAATAAGAGGGGTGCACCCAGGTTATTGTTAAACAAATGATTGTTAAAATAAATGTATTTAGTTTTAGTTATTTATTTATATCTACTCTCATTTTGGAGTAAACACATGTTTTTACAAATTTATTTACAATTTATTTACACCTCCTGGTCTCTAGTTTGTTGTAAAACCTCCTCACGGCTCCCTCCAAGCCTTGTGCGTTCCATTGTGCTCTTAGTGTGCTAGACTAAGCATATACTACATAAGGCTGAAGTTATTTTGCCAGCTATTCAGTCTTTGATGTGGGAAATAGGTAGCTAGCTAGCTAGCTAATAGGACATATCTTTGTTCTTGTATTTGGGAGTTGGCCAGCTAAGTACCGGGGAATTATCTCTGTTCAATTACTGCCAGTTCACAGCTGGACACCGGCACAGCTGCTGCAACAGCGACCCCACTTTACAATTAACTTGGAATTGTACCTTTTCCAGTAATCAATGTAGTTGGTGGTCCTTGAGATTACCTATTGTAAAAGCTAGTTAAGGACAGTTGTTATAGCAAGTCAAGCAAGTCAACAAAGCTTAACTGGACTTCAGAATCATTGCCCCTCCCAACCCCTTCTCACCACTGAGTGCAGTAGCTATAGCAACTTTGTTTTCTTAAAACCAACTTGCGAACTCACACTCTCAAACATAATCATTAGTCATAAGTGACAAACAGTGAAAAAAGGTTGCACAATCTGTGTGGTTCAGACAAAAATATGATTTGAATGGATTATGGCATGCGTATTACGAGGACATTTTCTGGATGTGTATTACAAGGGCAATTTTCGGACTTGTTGATGTGAGAACTGACTGCCTTTTGTCTGTTAAACTCAAGGCTCTACCCATCAATCGTCTCATTCTTTCAAGGTGAGAACGACTCTCATGGTTAAAGTCGGCTCTGCCAAATGAGGCAGATACTATTAGACTCTCAAGGTATCTGTCAGGTGCCAGATAGAAGGATGACAGAAAGTGAGATAGAATGACAGTTGACAAAGTTGATATGCCCTTTTTCTTTGTTTCTGCTATCTTGTTGGTGATGTAATTAATGCTGTTTTTTAACATTATCATACATTTCAACCTTTTACCTATATACAGCACAAAATAACTTTGTCTTATTTTATATACACATCGTTTCTTATGTGCACATATCAAAAAACGAAAAACAATATAACTACTGATTTTTACATAGAGCCAAAACACTTAATATTTAACTATTAAATGATTCAATACAAATACAATTTTATAATAATAGAAAAGGTGATTTTCACATTTGACTTTTTTTTACAATATATCACAAATGTCAGATCAATCAACACAAGTGTTTGTTACCTCCTTGAATAGATTTTGGTAATCATTTATTTTTACTAATAAAATACTATAGTTGCCATGAACAGATAATTAGACAAAACCAGACAGCAATTATTCAAGACAACAACAAGAGAAAGGTAGGTGAACATTCAATATTACTCATATTCAACTCACTTCAACATACAGTACCAATCAGAGGTTTGGATACACTGAACCATACTGTGTATAGATAAACATATGCAATGAACTGATTTTGGTATCACAAGTTAGTTAGTTTTATAAAATAAATAAATTCTCTTTTTTTCAATGATAATCCTACACTTTCCAATCTATTATATTCCATCGGTTTATGTGAATTATTTCTAACAGTCTAACAGCATGGATGCATCTGATGTCAGGAGGAACTTGCCATTGGCAAGTGGGTGTGGTCCACAACATGCCCGACTGCTCTCAATGCACACACATTGTTTGAGTAGTGCATGAATATCACCTTAATTAAAGGAGGCATCATTGTGAGTCAGGCATTAGGACTGTGAGAGACATATAAGGGCCAAGACATCAGCAAATATTCCATCTATACCAGAGCCAAATTGTGCACATCTCCCAGGGAGTAGAAACTGCCAGATGGCAAGATACACTTGGAACAAAACCTATGACACAGCTGTAAGCACGAGCAAGGTCATAAATACTATGCCTAAAAATTGACTGCCTTTATATTTCCACTACTTCATTATTGCATTATTGCTTTTTGTGCAGATTTTCACAATTAATCAAAGACACTTGGGACTTCTTTTCCACAGATATTTTACTAATTTGACAGTGCTTTTTGCTGATACTACAAGACAAACAGTGCATCTGGGTGGCATTTTAATTAGGCTTTTTCATATTGAAAATAAGCACTTGTGTTTAACTTTGTTTCATAGTTGTCACAAATGCATAAAAACAATTGATATCACCCCGGAAATTCATTATTGGATGTTCTTTCATTATTCCATATTGCCTACAGTAGAATAAACCAAATACAATCTGCTTTAGCTTTGTAATGGTCTCCTAGGGTTTGTCATGTCCTTATTTGGTGTGTCTGTTCCTTTTTCAGGTAATCAGTTCATCCTGTTCACCTGTGTTGAGCCTTCACCTGTTTCTGGTTAGTGAATTAAGTCCAGTCCTTTTCTGCCCATCCTTGGTGATCATTGTTATGTGGTAACCATCCTGTATGTCTTGTGTCAGCTCTCTTGCTTCAGCAGATCAGTATTTTTGTATTGCCGACACATGATGGCTCGCTTTTTTATTGTTTGGAGTAAAAAACAAATTTGATCCTGCATTTGCTTCCGCCTCTTCTCATAAACAGTACGGGTTTGAATTTGCCTACACTTTGCTACTTTTCTAGGCTTACATTTCTTTTTATATTACAGAAATATACGATTAGAGCTTCAAAATGATTTATCTTACATAACGCATGCCTTCTCTTCACATGACCACGTGTTAACAGAGAGAGTATGTTATTAGTAAAACCTAAAGATTTTCAAAAGATGATCCTTAAAGACACATTTCAGACAATTCTTGTGTATTATGTTGTATAAGCCACACACACACAGACACACTCACATACACAGGATTGTAATCAATATAAAAGCAACACAACACACAGATCTTTGTAAACATTATCACCTAAATGCATATCTGTTTTAATAATAATAATCAGAAAAGCAGATAAACAAATACAAACAACATGGGTTACCAATTATAAGTCACCTCTGCACCAACGGAGAACCTCCAATATTAGCCAGACATTTTTTATGTTTTCTTTGGGTTTCATGGATTTTAGGTAGGCTCATAATGTAAAATGTTTATTGTATGAATTGTCCATATAAAAATAAATAAATAATGTGTTAACTGCAACCAAACCAACAAATTTGAAGAAGCTGGATGGAGCAAACAAATCGGTAGAAGTAGAAAGTACACTTTACCAGTGGTTCCAAATCTTTTCTGGTAAATGTACCACATATTCACCAGCCACGTACACCCAAAGAACGTTGAAGGGGGGAGAGCACCTAGAACCGAGCCTTGGGGAACACCAGCAGTACGTCGCTATAGGTCAGACACATATCTACTCCAGGTCATCTGGTATAAGCGGCCCACCAGGTACGATGCAATCCAAAAGTGTACTAAGCTTGAGATGTCCAGACCTGACAGGGTGAAGAGAAGGATCTGAGTTGTTCATAATGTCGAAGGCAGTGGATACAGGTCAATACAGGCACTTTCAAAATCTCACCTGGCACAGCCCTTAAAGAACTTGTTCATTCCGAGTCTGGCTCTTTTCTAAGTTTCTTTACAAGTTTTGACCTAATAGGGTATTTTTGTTGATGCCACTGTGCATCAACTTTTGTGCTTGCTTTTTTATTTCTGCGCTAGATATCCGTAGGAGCACTGTAACAAGTACTGAAGTAAAGGGCTCTATAAAATAAATATTATTGATTGGTAATTCAAACAATCCACCAGGTCACCATTAAGAAATCCTTTCAGATCGTTTACTAACCTTACTCTTGGTAGTCTACTGAACATTTTAAATAATACAGACAAACAACAACCAAATTTAACGTCAAATGATTACAGTAGCCCAGATTCATTTTCAATACATGTTGGCTATAATATTCACAGGTGACTCAACAGTGGGTATGGCCACTACGTGCCTGTATTCACTCCCGACAACGTCTGGGCGTCTAATGGGATGCCGGAAGGTGTCCTGGGGGATCTCCTCCCCGACCTGGATCAGGGCATCAGTGAACTCTTGGACAGTCTGTGGTGCTACTTGGCAATGTTAGATGCATTGTTACATAACATCCCAGAGGATTCAGGTCTGGGGTATATGAGGGGAATAAACTCAAAACTTGAGAAGAGCTACATCTGGCAAAAACAAGGTACTATACCACTCATTATCTGACTAATACTATCCCTATGCTGAAGCAAGGGTGATTGGAGCATCATTAACAGTTTTAAGTGTCATGGCAAAGGCTGTGAATACAGATGTATGTGATTTCTTTCATTTATTATTGTTAATAGATTTGCAAACATTTAAAAATTTCACGTTATCATTATGAGGTATTGTGTGTAGAATTTTGAGGAAAAAAAACTATCAAATCCATTTTGGAATAAGGCTGTAAAATAACAAAATGTAGAAAAAGCAAAGCACTGTGCAAGGAGAATCCACATCTACAAGGAGATTACATCCCATTCATCCAAAACATGGTCATCAGCACTATAATCTGGTGCAGACATATTGTATATATCACGTTCACCAGTAATGTATTCATTGTTCTGTATTGCTGGGACTGTAAATAGGCAAAGGCTGATTTAATAGAAATTTTGTTGGAATACGTTAATGTATCATTAACATAAAAATGTATGTTAAAATTTTTCCCAGTACCATTAATGTAAATTATACAGTGCAAACCACAGTGCACTTTTAATGGATCCCTGAGGTCCCCCTTTATGCACTTAAAGACATTTAGATTTTAATCCTTCAGTGACAATAATTCTATCACAAATATAATCCAAAAACCACAATCAGGATTCATGCCTAATGACATCAACTTGATTATTACATTTTAATGATCAACAGTATAAAAGACAATTAACATGTCTTATGACAAGCCAACATAACATCCGAGGATCTGGCAATGTAATTTACAACGAGTTTTGGTGCCACCACAGTCACCGTGGACTTAACACTTGATGCATGATTAAAATAAGGTTCCAGTTATCAAGGTGCTTACCTATATATTCACCAGGGATTATAAAATTATTCCTAGACAAGATCATTTACACTATCATTCAAAAGTCTGTGGTCACTTAGAAATGTCCTTGTTTTCTCCATTAATTGGGAAATCCACATAGGGGTACACAGGTCCATTATCAGCATCCGTTACTCCTGTGTATTGATCGCATGTTGTGTTGGCTGATCTAAGTATATCATTTTATGTTTAATGCTATGTGATCAATGGAAAACCTTTTTGCAATTGTGTTAGCACTGCTGAACACTGTCAGGCTGATTAAAGAAGCAATAAAACTGACCTTCATTAGACTAGTTGAGTATCTGAAGCATCAGCAATTGTGGGTTCAATTACAGGCTCAAAATGGCAAGAAACAAATAACTCTCTCATGGAATTTGTCAGTCTATTTTGAGAAATGCGGGCTATTACATGCAAGAAACTGAAGATCTCATACAACGTTGTGTACTAATCCCTTCAAAGAACAGTAAAAACCAGTCTCTAACCAGAATAGAAAGTGGAGTGTAAGGCCTTGGTGCACAACTGAGCAAGAGGACAAAAACGTTAGTTTCTAGCTTGAGAAACAGATGGCTAATGGCAGCTTCATGAAATAGTACCTACAATGTCAACTGTGAAGTGGCGTGACTTGGGGATGCTGGCCATTTTTTCGAATCTTTCTCCTTCAGGTGTCTGTGTTTGTTTTGTATCCTTATAATTTTTTTTTATCTGACAGTCTGAGCTTTGGCGATTTATTTGCAACTCTGCCTAAGACCAACATCCAGGAGTCACCTCTTCACCATAGTGGTTTTGTGGTGCACAAAAAGCAAACATTGTTCCTTCTGGCCAATTATGTGTGAAACAAATCTCACAGCCTCAAATATCTTTTAGAAATAATACACACCACCTAAGGTCCCCTCAAGGGTGAATTGCATGTTTAAGTATAACCAGATTAAATAAATACATATTTATATTTAATGGGGCGAGTGGATACATTCATTAGTTGTAACAGAGATCAAGTACTATTCATGTCTAAATATATTTAAATCAAAAATGAACCATTGATATAAAATAATGTTCACTCTGTCTTGATAATGACTACAAACTTTTGAGAAGTATCTTAACGGTAATTTACTGCAAAAGTCACTAATATTAAGAGACAAAAACACAATAGGCATTAATTTCTCAGTTTCGGAGTAAACTGGGTCAAGTTTAGTTTAAAACAGAAATCCGTGTCAGAGTCCTGTGTTCTCTAAACCAAATACAAATCTCAAAGGATTATCTGCTCTGGTGTAACGGATGCTATTAAGTCAGTAAATTCAATTAGTTCACCTCTCTTGGCAGACAGTTGCCAATATACATCCACAAATGTTACTAGAGAATAATTTACTTAGAGCAAGTACAAATTGCTTGGGCCCCCTAGGTAATGTTTTGTAGGTAACTAACACGTCTTAACACAAAAGATTCAGTAAGTCTTAACACAATCATGACAGAATAACTAAGCACAATGATGTTATGAGATGTTATCTGTTATCCTTGAAATGATATTATTTCTAGAAAAGACATACTGTCATGCCCTGGCTGCGAGCCCCATTTCAGGGCAAGACTATTTGTGAGGCCTCTAGCCCTCTTTATGCCGCTGTGGGCTCCCCAGTCAGAGCAGCTGCATTCAGTTGACTCTGATTGGGGAGCCTACTTAGGTTCGTTTTCCAGCCACACTCGGTGTGGTTTATTGTTTGTTGCTTGTCTCAACAGCTCACGGTTTGTCTCTGTTTAACTCCCATTTCAGTGGATACTCTACACGTTATTTGTATATCGTTTTATGTTAGTTAGTCCTTTCATTTTACGTGTACAGTTCGTGTTAGTTTGTCTCTGTCTGTTTATGGATTAAACTCACCTTTTCTTTATACTAAAATGTC
>JACXGK010001519.1:0-26393 GCA_016801125.1 Novumbra hubbsi | reverse complement strand
CATACAACAAACTAGACAAACTTGGCTTTTCCTTGCAGTTCATGTAATAGGCATGTGGGTGAAATACATTCGCTAAATAAGTAGTTGAATGAAACCAGTAAGACACTGTCAAGGTTTATGTGTGTGTGTGTGTGAGATATATGTTGCTTTCCCAATTTAAATAATAGATTTAGCTGCTTTTAATATATTATTTACATATACAAAACACAGAACAGATATGCGGCCAGACACAGAAACAGAACACCTCGAAACTAAACCTAAACTGTATAAAAAAAAATACATGTTAAAAATAGACACAATCTAAAACAACTAACCAACATTTTAACAGAATTTCAAAAAGCACTAATAAAATGAATGGAAATAAATCTAATGAAAAAACCCCCAAACAATATAGCACTGTAGCCCACATTTCTCCAAATCTATATATGGAATATTAATGTATATTTACTTTGTGTCACTTATGTGGGGACATTCTACATGTTATTGGGCTAAATGATAGTGTTTGAGCATTGGCTCAAGATAGGGAGGTGCAGTTACCCTTGCTGCTGTTTTAGTTGATGCAAGGTTCAACTGGATGCCAGTGGAGAGGACTAAAAAGTTGAGTGACATAGGAGATGTTGGTAAGGAACCCTACCAACAGTGGGTTAAAGTAGTGAAGATGTGAGATAAGTGCTTGTATTACAACCTGTAGAGCTTTATGTATGAGGTAAAGTCATCCCCTGAGAATGTTGTAGAACATTTACTCTTACAGCAAAACATAGAAGACTGTTCCTATTCAAAAGACAAGGATTCAAACTTTATTCTATATTGTTTACTAACTTTATTCTATATTATTTTTCAATTATCCCATCATGGTTAGGAGGAAATTTTGTTAAAATGCACATGGTGATGTAGCCCAATGTTAAATGGAAATCAAAGAATGAAAGGATATTTTTTCTGTTTATAAAAAATAAATATTATATTTTTCTGAACCCACCTACTCCTCAAATCTTAGAAGGATGATTTTATTATTATGGCCAATTGTACATTACATACAGCATTCAGGTAGTATAATTAATTTAATGTACTGTCATAATTTGCTTACAGTCAAGCATGCTTTTATACAATAGGTATTAGAACCTTTTTCAATATTTGAACTGTCACCACTGCCCTTAATTGAGAAGACACATTGTCATTATCATAGATACGCATTAATCACTTAACACAAAAAGGTACCTAGCCTTATTGTTTTATCTTTTTGCATACTGTGTTGCAACAACAAAAAAATGACAAAGCCTGCTAAATAAGGTGCACCTTTTTTAACAACAACATTATTCTGATTCTTTTGGCAAAACCAACCAAACATATCTACTGTATATCAAAGTAATATGGGGGTGGGGCAAAATAACAGAAACACTACATGGAAATGGACTGTTACTTCAAAGCAACTAGATCTCATTTACAAATGCAGCTGCAGAGGCCACATAAGGTTGATTGCCAAATACCAGTACATGTGTCAGCAGTACAAGAGGACTGACAATTAACACTTATATTTGATATTTGAGTTTTCAAAGCAACATTAGCCAACTAATTGAGATCTAAAGTGGCCAAATAATTGGTGCCTAAACTGCAGGTGCATCGGTCACAAACACTGCAATATCATTCAATGTGAATCATTCAACAGCATTTAAAAATCATGACCGCATATCCCCAACATGGAAACATTGCCTTGCAAATTAAACCACCCTTAGTCTAGGGATAGCTGGCCATACCCTAGAGCAGGGGTGGGCAAACTACGGCCCGAGGGCCAAATGCGGCCCGCATAACTATTTACACCTTATATGGGATCTACTGTACATATGTAATGTATGTTTTAACTTTTGCCCTTTTCTGGCCTCCAAATCAATTATGATTAACAAATTACAAAAACAAATGGGGCCCTCCATTTCCTTTCAAAATCCTGATTTGGCCCCCGAGCCAAAATATTTGCCCACCCCTGCCCTAGAGCATGGTGACAAAATAACCAGTCAAGAACAAAGTGAACGAATGCGTATTGTCCAATCACAAAATATGTACTTTCACTTAATTCACACACACTCTTGACATGTGCCGTTAACAACAGCTACACTGTTTTTGTGTTTGGGTCCTTTCCTTCAGCAAAATGTGGTTGTTTTTGTTTAGCGGCTGTAATATCATTTTTGACATCTTGAAAGAGATGTAGTAGAGCTGAACTTCCTGAATTGGAAAGACAAATACACTTACTGAAAAGGAAAAACTATTGTCAACCAACTATAGAGAAAACAAATTAATGGAATTGTATTGTTTCATATAAAACAAAAATACTTTGAGTTTGGCAACAAAGGTGGCAAATCACTGTTCATCACGTATCTGAGTAGTAGTAGACCCATAGTAAGGAAAGATGGGAGAGTATGGACTCCTGAGGAACCCAAATAGTTGAAACACTTACCTTAGCTCATTGAGCTTTGCTCGGGTGCAGGAAGAATATAATAATATATCTATCTGAATGCTCAAAATAAATGTTTAACCTAAAATATGTTTCAGTTTTTAATGCAAGAACATATTGGAGACTCTCGATCTACTGTTTGTGTATGACGCTAGTTAGAGTTGGGTGTCCAATCTCAGGGTCCTGCCAGTTTCTTGGCGTTAATATCTGCTCACTCTGTGTTTCCGCAGATGTCTGCACACCTATTGACTGACCCAGGTGCACAGGGAACCTCATAGGCTGTCAGTTCCCATCTTGTCATTAGCTGGCTGCTCCATATGGTTTTTAGCAGGGGTTCTAATGTTCTTCTACTAATCTGCTTAAACAGGCCAACATACAGCACATTCAGTCAGAAAAGATCAAATACTATGGTTATGTTTTTTGTTTGTATTGTGATGGCATTTTCCTTGTCTGACAACTTTAGAAATTCATCAAATGGCATAAGCTCAAAATGCCCGTCTGATCTCACAAAACATTGACAATTCCTGTCATTCCAACAATTGTATGTAATTCCTGGTAAATGTTGACATCCATTGACAAATCTACCAAACAGTTAAAGCCTTCAAATACAAGTATACACTGTATTTTACGTACTAACATCCGTTAGGACAAGTTTAAAAGTGGCAGATCCTTCATTGCTGGCTGTGGTTGCTATACTTATATTAGGTGCAATATCTACAGTATATATACAAAATCATGAACCTAGGTATGTTACAAAGATTATGAAAAGTATTACCAAAAGCATATGATTAAATATATACATTTCTTATGACCATAGCTAACTTTCATGACCTTATCTCTGATTATGAAATCCTGTCATGTCAGGGAACATTTTAAGATTTTTAGGCCTGCAGATCTTGTCAATGCATGTAAGAACTACACAATTTGCTACACTGGCATGTATATGCCACAGAAGCAGTATGTGTTGTTTCTTGTGTTAGTACTGGCTAATGATAAGCAATAAAATATTCAGAGGCAGAAATGCAATGCCCATTTCCGCTGTAACACACGCACAAACAAACACACACACACACATTTGCTTGCATGAGTGCAGAACATCCTCATATTTCTCAATTGATTTCTCAAAGATTTGCAATGAACAAGTTTGATGGCTGTCAATAAGTCCTGGTGCATCATTGGGAAATTAACTTTTTATTACATTGATGAAAGATACATTCTTAGTTTACATTTTATTTTAGCTTGAACTTAGAAACCTTATTGCAGGAAAAAAATAAACAGAGAGTGTGTCATTAGTTCGCACACAATTTTGTATAGCTTAAAAATTTACTTTATATGAACATTCATTTTTCGATCTGACATACATGTAGCTAATGTTTTTTGCATAAGTAAATGTAATTATTCCATGAATGTAGGTGGATTTGTAAGTGTTTTAAATGAAGAGGCATTTAATGGCTAAGTGAGCTATCTCTTATGTGAACTAAACCAAATCATTGTCATAGTTAATGAATGCCCCCTTCTTGTTAAGTCCTTACCGTGATTACTATAGAGAATGAAGCACATCAAGAGACAGTGCAGTGCGCAGTTACCTAGTCTGCCTATTCATTTATATGATATAGTGACTAAAGAAGCACTACATTATTCATTGTTCAGCCACAAGCAACTGACTTCTTCCCACTTGCACTTTCGTCATATTCTGGGTAAAATGTCATTGTAGATGTAAACTTCACTTAGTGTGTCATCTGACTAATGGCAAATGCAGATAATGTGGCTAGGATTCATTTAAACAAATCATTGTAATATTTATGCAGTATCTTGATGTTTTTATATTCCTACAGTGCCCCCACATTTCTTTGACCAGAAACTGAGCAATTACAAGGTGAACGATCTGTCATTTTGTCCCTGAGCAATGCAGTTAACCCTAATTGTTCTCTTGGGTCTCATAGGGGACAGCTAAGTGCACCGCTCTAATTCAAGGGGGTTGTATTAATTGCGGAAGCCAAATCTCAATTGAAGAATGTGTTCAAACTGACAAATATCCTATTTCCTGTTACCCTAGTATTCACCCTAAGCTTTTGCGTTTGGGATCCCTGCAAGAGTCTGATTTCAGTGTACTGTTTGTAAGTATGCAAGAAATTAGCATTGTCTCATGGAGCGTCAACATGCTAAATGCTACAGAAACAGGAAATGGGTGCTGCTTTAAGGAATTCTGGCTTTTCTACTTACGTGCTTCTACTACCACTACAGTAAGATAAGCGCCTCTACTTCATTACAATTCAGAATATAATAAGTGTATTATTTCAATGTAATTTCAGTGAAATTGTGGACATTCACTCCTGTCTCATTTGAATCAGTTCAACACAGAGAAAGATACCTATCATCATAAGAATCAATATTAAGTGGTGGTTTTGCATTATAATATGAAATGAGATATGTCAGAAGTGGATGAGTCAACTGCAATGACAGTGATGTTTTACTATCCCATTTTATGGATTAATACATCAGAAGAAAATAAATGACCTTCATGCTGACGCACCTGAAGATGAAACACAAACCCATTTACATTTTACTGTCAGACAATGATTGTGACAACAAAACCCAGAAAGAAAATGGTATTGATTAAAAACTAGTGAGTTATTGTCTTTCTGAGGACAGATTTAGTTGAATAAATAAAAACTTTGTGCCACATTCCAGAGCTTTTGTTCATGGTCAAAACACCCCTTTGGGGGTCTTACTAATGTACCATGACCAAAATGGCATTAAAAAACATTGATTTTGTACACCTTAACCCCAAGTCAATTGTATGAGTATGTAATGCTTTGGGATGTTTAAAAAACATATTTTTCAATGTTCCATAATTGTTGAAGTGCTTGATGAGAACCGCGTTCTTATTCGTGAGCGTCACGTCTGTTGCTGCTATTTTCATCACCATTCTGCAGATGCTGCACTCATATGAAGGAATGCAACTTTGCATCGATAATGACGTGGGAACCATTATTTAAATTAGCAAGAGACACATGCGCAGGTAATGCTCAACCTATGCGGAGCACATGCCCTTTTGCAACATAGTGCCCTTACCTGCTGATACACGCAGGTCCATCTGCGCGACATGCTCCAGGCCCTCGGGCCTGCGTTGCCTGTTTTCATGATGGGTGTCACGCCCTCTGACCTGCCTACGTTGCATATGAGGCATATGGTTGCTCTTAAATGTGTTCACCACCTTGAGACTAATAATATATACTTGTTCTGTGGTTTTTACTACTGATCAGCATGGGAAATTCCATAATGTAAAGTAAATCGTTCTAAATTAATAAAAAAAGGCTGATTAGAAAATAATTCATTTGAAGTATTTGCCCCTTTAATAGATTTTTAATAGAGGCACCCCTGGTTGCGGTTACAGCCATATGTCTAATCTATACAAGCAATGCACATCTGGACATTGCTATTTCTCTCAAAATTGCTCAAGCTCTGTCAAGGTGGATGGGGATCTCTGGTGAATATTATTCTCAACTCTTTCCAGTTATTCTAAATTGGATTGAGGAGCTGACTTTTACTGGGCCACTCCAGGACATTGGCCTTTTGGTTTTTAAGTCACTTCAGTCTGGCTTTGACTGTATGTTTTTGACCATGTTTGTCATGTTTGAAGATTAATATTCTGTCTCTCTAGAATTTCTCTGTACTTTGCTTCATCCATTTTGCACTCTATTTTCACATGCTTTCTAGTACCAGATACATAAAAGTGTCCCCATAACATGATGCTGCCACCGTCATGCTTCAGAGTAAGGATGGTGTTTTCAGGATAACATGTGCTGTTAGGCTTGTGCCAAATGTAGCATTTAGCATTAATACCTAAAGGTTTGTTTCATCAGACCAAAGAATCTTCTTCCAGTAGGTCTCAAAGACTTCCATATGCACAGTGTCTCTCTGCTAAGCTATGGAAGACTAACTCCTTTAGAGTTGCCTCTTGGTGACCTCCCTGACTAGTGCTCTACTTTGTTTTTAATGAAGACTTGTTTTAGACAGATTCATATTTGTATCTTATTCTCTTTGTTTCTATAAAATGGACTTTGCTGTGCCTCTGCAGATATTCAAGGCTTTGTAAATGTTCTCATATCCTACCCCAAAGAGGTCCATTTGAAATTCCTTATTCTATATTTCTTTCCACAGCTCATTTAGGTGTGCCAGGTGTGGCAAGGTTTGTGCAATATACAATAATGCTGCGAGACAGTTGTAATCTTTTTTCAGTAGGCTTTAGAGTTTGCAACGCCAATGTTGCATATGTGTGTAAACATCTAAGAAAGAATAACAAAATGTAATACAAAATGAAATAACTATGTAGAAATGCCGGTAGAAATCAACATCCTCTCTCCCTCCTTTGGTGCCTGGACACCTGGTTGTTAACACCTATGTTCCTATTTAACATCTCTAGCGTTCACTGACAGTCATTATTTTGTGTTTAAACCATTGGTTTCCAGTCTTGATAGAACACATGTAATATTTTGTAATGCAGCTCTAAAAATGAATGCATTTGTATGAGTGCTTATTTTTTCTTTACCCTTTTGGGGTAGGACTAAAACAATTACCATTGATACAACTTTTGAATATTTAAACCTCTTCCTCAATTGATGATCAAAGGTTTAGCAGCGCTAATTAATTAAATGGGCTGAATTATATTTTGCCTAAATATTTCTACAGAAGCTTGGAAATATGATGACATTGCTAACGTAGGCACATTTCTTAGAAAACCACCTAGCTATTATATTGCCATTAGCTAGCAATGCTAACATTTACTAGCACACATTTGGTGGACTCCCCTTAGCGTTCTGCGGGCATGAACATGACGAAAAAGTGTTCAGCTACCAATTATTGTTATATTTTTTTTTTTTTATAACAGATATTGCATCAACTTTTCCTCAATGCTAATTGAGTATACAATGAGTAGAATCAGCGCTCAAACAAACATTTTACTATACTGCGATGAAATGTGAAACCCAATTGTCTCTGATTGTTATATTGATAATGTAGTTTAACTGTCTCCAAACTGTTGCCTGGGTCACATGCAAATATTCTGTCTACTTTAATTATAATGCATTTTACCTGATTGTGTTGGCTAGCGTGTGCTATCAAATTCAAAGCCGTTCTGTCACTATAAATAAATCAAACTCATAGTTGCCAGTGAATCCCACAGGATGGAGGCATATTGCTCAGTCTTACTGACTGCCAGGAGACAAATACCTGAAAAGAAATAGGAGGTTGAAGTGTTGGATATGGGAAAATTGAACTACATAATCACTTTCCAAAAATGCTGTTAGTACCCTATGATTTGCTAAAGTAACAGGAAACACCCCAAGGCATTCCTGCTTTAAAATGCTGATTTGCTCCAGTTAACACTCTCTGACGTCCCCAATCTCGGAATATCTTTGCTTTATTGATAAAAAAGTGAATGCCTCTAGGAATGTATATGAAATAGATATCATTAGATGAGATTAAACAGGTTTCTGAAAAAAAAGTCCATCTTTTAAAGGAACACATCACACCCTCTCTCCGTCATATCAAATCCCAGTCGAGCTTGACCCCGTTACTCTGTTGCAGTAAGCATGCGGAATGGAGGAGGTGGAGCGAGAAGGCGGGACTGAAAAAGATAGGAAGGAGCATCTGTAAACCTGAACCACTGGCTTCCCTCCCTGATCTGCACATCAACCTGGAGCGTGTCCGATTCCAGATGGCAGGTTGTGTTTCAGCCCCGTTGTCTTGTTGGAGACAGGCCCAGCCTAATAGAAGAGCATGGGCCCCTCCTCTTTATGGCTGCTTCAGTAACTGGGCTGACACGGAGTGACAGGGAGGCCACACCCGGAGGCGCGAGAGACGGAGATCCAGGGTGTTATGAGGTGGATTTGGATACAGAGGACACCGGAGAACAGGCAACAGGGAACGACCGAGACAAAGACGAATGTCACACCTGCAGCAGGCTCCCTGTAGTGAGACTGATAACGGCTGCTAGGGTAGCCGATCCCTGGACCCTGATCTAAGGTATACTAACTGAACCAGAGCCAAGGCTGAAATAACTCTAGAATCCCACCAAATACCGTGCACTGTGGCCAATACCTATTAGGATGTTTACCTAAACAAATCACCTGGGCCCTGTGGATGACAACGAGCCCACAGGACTGTTGATTAAGAGATGTTACTGAACAGCAGCAAATGAAAACGTTTCAGAGACAGGGGCCTGCCATTTGTTTGTAAAGCAATTATATGAATTGGTGACATAATATTATTATTGATTTTCGTCTTGAGTTACGGGCTTTTGAATACATCAACTGATTTTTTATTGCTAACTACAGGACTGGAAACTATTGCTTAGGAGTAATGACATCATTAGTTTGGAGCCTCTTTTTGTGTGTACCATTAATGTATTTCGGAAAGGAGATTACCCATATATATGATTGGTTATGATGGAATCAAATTCATTTTATAAAGGCCTTTTTACATCTGCAGTTGACAAAGTACTTATACAGATGCACTTCATGCCCAGCCTAAAACCCCAATGAACAAGCAACAACAAGATGAACAGTGGGTCGAAAACATAGAGGTGGAAATTATTGTAGCATTGGTGCAATGTGCACATCTCTGCACTGGCTGACATGTGTAGGCTCATTGGTTTAACATTAGCCTACATGCTACACTAGAAAAGTTATACTTAGTGGTTCGGCTAAGTATATTGTTGTGAGATGCGACATGTTTTGCATGTTGCAAAACCTTTTTTTGACTATAGCAAATATTTGTTCCAAGGGCCTGAATTCACCTGCAACGTTTCCCCACACTACCACGCACAACGTTTCAACGGGACACTAGAGAAGGATGATTAGAGGGAGAGAGAATACATCAGCATATCATTTACACTGATCCATGTCAAATATCAATTCAATATGGACCGAGACAGGACAGACTGACCCTAGTCCCCTGAAAACCTAGGGAGAAGGGAGGGTCTGGAGACGCTGTGACCCTGTCTAAAGACAACCCCAGACTGGAGCAACCAAGAGGGAAATAGCTCCACCTGATTTGTCAAGTACCAGAACACCAAAGGTACGCAATCCAACCACCTATAGGGTGAAAATGAGGATCTGATTGGTTCACAGTGGATAGATCTTGGAGGGTAAGAACAGGAAAGGTGGATAAGAATTGAGCTTCCAATTTGTAATCCAAAAAAGGATTTCTTGTCTAAACATAATAATTGACCGGAAAATAGCTAGATGTGTAGAGGAATACCGTCTAGCTACAGGAAAAAAGAAAGCCATCCAGATTAATTCTTTAAGAAAAATTATTACATGTCTTTATGATGTCATTGCCATTAAGAAAATGCTAAGCCATGTGTAGACCACCTCAATTAATGTTAACATAAAACACAAGGGAAACAAATAGTACAGTTCACTGTTTATCTGCATATGTGCACATTTTGTCTGTAACTACGGCTGCGAGGGACATTAGAAAACCGCATGTAGCATTAACTTGAGTAAAGTTTTGCTCAGGTAATGGTAGGTGTCAATGCCACAGACTCCGAATGCTTACGATTTCAAGTCACAAGACACACACATTATTTGTTTTCAGAAAGTTTTATCTAACATGGAACAAACACTTACAGATAAGTGGATAGAAAAGTGGAATCACAATGCGATTGCTCACTCTCCAAGGCTCATCATTTCTGAGGCCTCATTCCACAATGAAAACTGGAGATAGTGGATTCAATATTTTAATTTCTACCTGTGTGCGAGCTGTCTGGATTTGAAGGCAACACTCTGCCTGGAGAGGGTGCTCTATTATGCAGACACAAGGCAAAAAGTTCATGTTTGAGTTTTACATTGTCAAAACAGACTCAGAGCCAATCCTTGCCTTTCAAGAATGCATAAACATGGACAAAGGGCTATATTACTGCATTTTTCAATATGGATCGAAGAAGACTCAAGGCAGCCGGTGCAAATGAAAATGCAATGGAAATGATTATGAAAACCAAGATAAGTTTAACTAACATTTTATTCTCTCTATTGTAAACATGCCCTTAGTCGTGCTCATTAAGAGTGTGGAGAAAACAATAAACAATCTCACTGGAATAGAAAATGAACTGCTAGGACGTTTTTAATGGCTTAGGTTGTCATGAAGAGCCAAATCCATTTCAACAAAATCAGCATGGCCCCATTGTCGTTCAATGACCACAGAAAACACATCTTTAATATTCTGTAATACACTGAAAGCGTGAATTACCATTTTGTTTAATGTTAGTTGAACACTACCCACCTAGTCACCAAAATATAATTTCATTTGGTGGTGAGATGTTATAAAAGGTTTTTTTTCCACTAGGTGGAGTGAGGGAATGTGAAAGACTGTTGATCAAACTGTTTGAAACAACTGTTTGAAGCAATCGTATTGCATAAGGCAGTGATAAAAGTAAAGGACTAGCCTCAAATGGAAAAGCCTGAAAAAGTATTGATTATGCCTTTTCTTTCTTGACGAGGAGCCTTGACTGCACAGACCATCAGAACAACAATCTGTTCATCATTTCTATATGATGTCGTTGCACTGTAGTTTATTTTTATGGTCCGGATGTTGTACACAAAGATCATAGTATTTTCCACTATTAAGCCATGTATGTATTTCACATTAAAAAACACACATACTAGATAATTGTTATTTGACTCTCTAGCTCACTGGGAGATTTGCGTGCAGAGCTTTATAAACTGATATTTATTCCCCTTTTAATTTCTTGGGCACTGTTTGTTGATGCAAACCATGCCATCAGAACCATTCACTAATTAAGGACACCGTTTAACAGGCTATAATAGGGTGTCCTATTACAGCAGTAATAGGGTCTAAATTACCATGGGTTGTTAATTATTATATAGCTAGACACAGAATCCAGTATTTGGTCTCAAAATAAAACAAATTCTAAGGTATATAGAAACATATCTACTCAGAGATAATCAAATGTTTATTAATTAATTTGACAGCGATTCATAATGCAAGAGGACAAATGCCCCATAGGCAGGTAATTGGTAGCTACCTTTCTGTAGCTACCGTTTTTCAGGGCCAAATAGTTAAAACATTTTGACTGGTATAATGAATCACCTGTTCTGAGTCCATGTGGATTTGCATGTGGATTTCACATTCTGAACAAAAGACCGAAGGCGAAATGGCTAAGCTAACGGGCAGTGAGGTATAACCCTGGCAGAGCATCACTAAGCATCACAATGTCTGTGGATTGCAGACTTAACACAATGTTAATCTGTTCAAATACTTAAATGGCAGTAAAAAATGGAGGGACAACAGTACAAAATAAACTACCGTGCAAAAGTATTGTACCCTGAACATTTCTCACATGTTACTTAATTACAAATGCTGCATTGAAATGTTGTTCTGTTTGATATTTCATTTAAAACTGTGACTCAAAATCTCTGGCCGTGGTTTATTGTTGAACCATTAAAGTTCCTGCCTTGTCGAGATAGAAAAAACTAGGTTTAAAGATCTGTTGTCAAATCTGAAGAAATCCAAAGAAAATGGAAGATTAAACAACATTTTATAGGAGGTGGAGATGTTGTAAGACAAATACCTCAATTAGCAGAAGTGTTTGGATATCCCACTGAGGAATGTTGGATCAATAGCAGGGACATTAAAGCTACATCCCACCACCCATGCACATATCAAGAAAAGGTAATTCCTTTTTTGAAACAACAACCACTTTAAGGAGCTATAGAGTTGGACAACTGGGAGTTAAGTAATGGTCCACTGATCAATCCTATCAATGGCTCTGCATAAAACTGTCCTGCAATGGAGGGTGGCAAAAACAAAGCTGTTACTAAATAACTTTAATCTGAGACTGAAAATGATTAGATTAGAATAAAATGTGTGGTGTAAACCAAACTAAAAACAAATTTCAACACAGAGGTAAATTGCAGAGCTAACCAAAATAGGTGTGATTTTACTCCTGTGTTACTCAGATCTGTGCATTAACTTTGAATGCAGATAAAAGGTATGCCTAAGTTTTGTTGGTCTTTAAATTAGTTTACCTGATTTGTATAAAAAAGGCACATTCTGGATCAAGTAAATCCTTCAGTCACTCTCCTTATCGCTCTCATGGCCTATTTTGTTTTGATGCATCAACCCACATACCCAAACCCTCCCAACTCCAGGAAGACATCACAAGGAATCTTCAGATATTAGGGCTATTCTTTATACTGTTTGGATCCCTTTATTTTACTTGTCTTGATTTAATTAATGAGTTCTCAAGCACTCACGTTACAATTATAATTAATGATAAGTCATTCTCAGGCATTTTAAGACATTCTGTAGCAGTTACTGTGGATCAAGCCAGCTGGCTGGGCTGTAGCTAAATCTTTTTTTTCAGGAATTCTTAATTTTACCTGGCAAGATTGGCTGATTCTTATGAATTCTTACTTGCAGAAGAACAACAACAACAACAACAACAACCATGTAATAAATAAATATCTTACTTGTCAATTCAAAAACAGATGATGATGGTACTTTACTGTGAAACCCCTGAAGGGGGCGTGCTTGTCAGAGATGACATTGAACACATTTAAAAAGAGGTTAAGGGAGGGTTATTCAAATATTAACATAAGAGGGCCGGAGCCTGTTGGTTTTCTATACTACCTCATCATTAATTGCATCCATTCAGTGTCCCAGATTAAAAGTCCCTTATTAGGAGATAGCAATTTTTTTTTTGTGGAACTGGCTTTGAGGGCCAGATTTGAATACCCTGGGGTTGAGGGATTGAAGCACTACAGGTCATTTCAACTTGCAAGAAGCAAGAGACATACCCATTGAAACGTTTACAATTTCTCTACACAATACATTTGACACAAACAATGGGACAATGCAAATAAGGCAAATACCCCACTAGCAGTAATAAAACCTTACATTATGAATTTTCTATTCTCGCCATAGTATATGAATTTCTTATAACCCTAACCCTTATTTTTTTTTATATAGTACGTACAGACTACAATAAATAAGGGGTGGCACACTGAAGACTCATCTTTATTGAAAAAAAGATAAAAAAATAAAATGAACAGAAAAAATCCACAATATAATTTTTCCAGGGGTACCAGTGAAGTAAGCTTCCTTATTGGCATGAATAAAAAATGACAATGTAATTCATAACAACTGGATTTCTTTTTTCCTTTTTTTGTTGCAAACGGTTCTATGGGAAAACTATAAGGAAACACACATACTGGCATGGAACATCTCACAACTTGGATTTTAAGACCCATTTCAGACCAATTCTTATTTCAAACATGAACATTGTCAGTGGCATGATACAGTATGAAGCTTAGGAATACTATATAACCAAACCATTTTCACTAGCAAACTGACCAGCGTATGAATGAGTGACTGGATAATTCCCACATGTTGAAGCCGCAGGGTGTCAAAGCAACCATAGTTAACACTTTTATATCAGAATGCTATTGCAAAATCCCATTACACTCAGTTATCTTTAATAAGTTCAATTATCTATATTATCTGTATCATAATATTACTTTGATGATTTGTAGAAGTCAGATCTGGTCTAACATTTGCAGTCCATAATTACTGGTTCTATAATTCCATGTTTATTGCAAATATCTCTCCCATACATATTTTGTTTTACACGTCACACACATTTATTTATTGGTTAACTTTTTTGAACAGATCTCCATATTTGATTGCGATAGTCAAATCAATTAAAAGTGTAACCTAGATATCTCTGTCTATGTGTGAATACTTAAATAATCAAAACATTTTTTTAAGTCAAAAGATGACAGTACCTGTACCAGTGCCTGTACCTGCTGAACATTGCTATTGTTTTTCACATATGCATACACACATATTCTTTATGAAATGAACTGTAAGCGATTACATACACACCAGCACACACACAACAGGTTAAAGTAAAAGCAGACCGATACTGGATTGTTTCTTTCCTTGCACTCTCTTTGAAGGCAGATCAACTTTAAAGAGGGGTTTACCTGTCCACTGACTTAGAACTTTCACCAGGGATTAACTTTTCCTTCTGCCTCACTGCTCAGAACTGAATAAACTTTAGAATAAGAAACACAGGCCTTTTCAAATGGAAATAAGCAATGATAAATACTTTTTTCCTGCTATGGGAATGAATCTTGGATTCGTTTAACCCAAATCCTGGATTTGTCCCAGAAGACAAATAATTTAAAAAAAAAGAACAACCACATTTTAATGATGGTCATATGGCCATATAGGATTCTGAAAGTGTTGGCTCTAAACTGCTCTAGTAATATAGTTGGCGTAACATTCTCTGATAAGCACCATACTCTGATCTGCTGAGCAAAACCTCCTGCAGAGACATATGCTATGGGCCCATGTATAAACTGCATGATTTTTATTATTATATAGCCACCTGCTCATACACACACACACAAATACCAATTAGCAAATTATTTTGACATAAATTGAGAAACTGGTCAGCGCTCTATATACGTACCTAACATAGATACTCGATGGTCGCCCTATTCTTGAAACATTTTCAGAAAAGGACAATACGTTTCTCAATACTTTCAAGACAAGCGTTCATGTGTCTTTTCTTTTTACTGCTGCTTCTCTCATAAAGTAAACAGAAAGTGGAAAAAAGCAGACAAGAGATGCCATACTAGAAAATGAGTTTTCATAATTGCAACAACCAGCGTGGTAGATGTATAGGAATCATTACTGCCAAGACACAATGCTGAAAATGGATTGCAAATGTTGCAGGTAGAGTAATATGTTTACAGAGGTTTACAGATAATGGCACATTTCCACTTAAAGACTGACAATGCTTTTATAAAACGGACGCTTTGTACATTGAGCAAAAAAAAACAACATTTAGTTTGAAGGGCATGTTGATATGTGTAAAATAAATTGCTTGCTTTTATCTGTAAACCTTGAGACTTTATTACTGCGACATCTGGGTTGACCTCTTTGAGGAGGTCAACTGCTAATATAATGTATAAAAATAACACAACAAAAGCTTTATTGGCAGTATGGAAAACCACCTACCGTATATTTCCATGCCCTTGCCACCTAAGGCCTGTCTGAAATGTTCTTTTGACAAGGGCTGATCTTATATGGAAAAGGACTGTAGTAAATATTGGACAATTCCAGGCATCGTGAGCGAAATCAGCAACTCACTATAGAATGGTGTTAATCTGAAAAACAATCATTATCTGCATGCACATTTGAATGGGTTAGGGAGGGTATGTGTGAGTAATGGTGAGCATGGAGGAATGTTTGGCAGAACCATTGAACGCAATCAAACAAACAGCTTCAGCAAAATCTTTTGTTCAACATTTGGTTGTAAATTCAAAACAGAAATATAAGTCCCCGTTCCATAAGTACCGCACTTTTCATGAACACCCCTGATGCCACCCCCCCCACCCCCGATGCCACAGAAAGCAGCTGATCATTGAGAACTAGTTGTGGGGAAAAAACACAAACTCCTCCACTTGCTTCAGCCTGTTGTCCTTGGACTCTCCATTCCTGCTGCATACCCCCGACATACCTGTCCACGTTGTTGTGTGGTGAGGGAATGTGTGTGTGTGTGTACCAGAATTCTGTGGGGTTAGACAGAGAGTACGAAAAAGTATGAAAATGTATATGCACTCACTCCCGTAAATTGCTCTGGATTAGAGCGTCTGCTAGATGATTAAAATGTACATACACAGGAATAAAACACCCATGCTCAACAAATGACTTAGTCAGCACAGGAGGAATTCCACTCACGTACAAAAAGGTATAAGACACCAAACAAGCCAACCATGTTAGCATCAGGTCGGTCTTATCTTCCTGCTGTCCCAAGCCAGTGATTTATCACCACTAGGTTAGACTGGAGTAGTTTATCCACATAGTCTCTTTATACCACTCGGTAATGACTCCTCAATGTACTGCCATGGTATGTCTGAGGCAAAGGGGAACTGTTAAAATCCTTGGCTGGGTAGACTCACAATCATAGTTGATCGGTTGTTTAGAGTAGACATTCTTGCTTATTGTTCCTCTGGCAGCCATGTTTTTCTGTCTCATCCATTCACAACAGGTAGCAAAATGGAGGGGTAAGGGTGCATGGGATGCATACAACCACGCTCCAAGCCTGAAAAGTGTGGAGGAGTTGTTACAAAAAAGAAAGAAGGTACATCATTCCTGTATTTCTTAACTGAACTTGGTCAACTTTTTAATTCCATAAATGTATATCCATATATATTTATATATATTCATTTTTTTTTTTACAATTAAAAACACCATGAAGATGACAGACTATTTGGTTTATTTCGTCTAAGAAGCTTCTCATTTAAACAAATGCATATACATAATTTCTGTCTTCACGACTTCATAGACCACCCCTCTCTGTTCATTCTTCCATACAATATGCACATAGTTGTTTTTTTCCATGGTATTTTTTTCTCCATTCAGTATCTTCTCGTCCCTTTTATGCAGAACTCCGCAATCTTGACAACAAGACACACCAGGGTGATTTTATTGTAGATCCAGACACGAAATGATGGCCTAAAATCTGTTGTATTATTGGCAGGGTTGGGCTGAGTCTCTGTTCGGTTCTCTAAGGCTCAGTAATTGGGTTTCAGTGGGTCCATTAGGGCTCAACCCCCCCGCTGCTCCACCATTGAGTGTCAGGAAGCACACAGTGTCTCTGGGTGGTGGAGGGGCAAAGCCGCCACTGTCTTCCTGCTTCCTGTGGGCCAGAGCCCTAAGATGCTCCTGAGCCTTCTCCAGAAGAAGGGCCATCTCATCCTGCTGCTGGTCTCTCATAGAGAAGGAGCTGGGCGTGGAGGCGCGGTGAAGCGTGATGAGTGGCTGCTTTTCTTCTACTTGCCTAGAGTTTGTGGTGCTGCAGGCAGCAGGGCCAGCGGTCGTTTGCAAGCAGGAGGCCTCTTCATGGTGGCCCTGAACCGAGGGGATGATGGGGATAGAGCAGGTCCGGAACTGAGGAGGGGATGAGGAGATGGTGGAGTTGTCACGGTCCTGGTTGGGCTCCCGAGGACCGCAGGTCTCCTCCACCCTTCCTTCCAACGACTGTTCTAGCAACAAGGGGGGTTGCATATTTAGAAAGGACTCCTGTCGTCGGTCACTCCTCACCCCTACAATCTGACACCTGAAGAAGAAAAGAGTGACAGAGAGAAGCAAAAGATGATGCAGAAGAAAAGGAAAGAGAAAGAAATCCCACGTGAAAAAAGTTGTTTTCAGTTTCCTTAAAACATCTGCCGAGAAAGAACAAGGGTATTCCATTAGCACACATTTACCTTTGTAATCTCACAAGTATGAAGAGTAATTATGAGCTGGGAGAGGTAAGAGGGCGTTAAAAACTACATCATTGATCTGACAGCTTGCAATTTGAATACTTAGTGCATGCCATGAATACTTAGTCCAACAACATGTAATTTAAATGTTATGATGAAAGCAATAATTTACAGTGTCCCCCGTGTATTTTTAAACATGAAATTCTCAATTTGTTACTGACATGGAAAATACTTCTTCACAAGACACTTTCAAAGACAATTGGTTGATAATTTCAAGCATATTTATTTTGTGCTTTCTTTTCTCCCTCAAAGCGATGTGGCATAAGCTACTATACATTAGAGAAACATTTCAATGTCTCAATAGGGAAACAATCAAGGGCTCCCAGCTCATTATCTTTATGTAAATATTCGTAATCAATGTTAAACTTTGAGCAGCACTCTCTTGTAATAGTCAAAAAAGGGACGAAGGAGACTTTCAAAGCTGATTATGCTTTTTATTAAGAAGATTTTGTCACTATTACACAGCCATGTTGGACCAAGCTCTCTGATAACAAGGATGTCAGCTTGCTAATACCAAAAAAACATTTGGGCCAAATCTCCTTAGAAGTGGAAAGCAAACTCTAGAAAGAGTGGTTCCATTTAACAATGCCTTCTGTTCTCCTGGGAACTTTCAATGCTATAGCAACTTTTAATAAGCTTACCCAGATCTACTGGAGGACTCAACAAAAATGTCAGAGGTCCACTAATAGTTTCTCAGACTTCATTGCTTGGTCTTTGCTCAGACATGCACTGTGATATGTCAGATCCAGATATCAGAAGTTGTTGTCAAGTACACATAATGTTTTAAGCATCCTGAGTACATGAGAACTTCTAACAGAATAATGAATAAATAAGGATTATAAATCAAGTTTCCACATTATACAGATGTCCAATCATTTGAATTTGCTACAGATGCACTTCAATCAAGTTTTAGAGACATCTCAAGGATTATCAAAGGACACAGGATGCATCTGAGCCCATGTTGGAGTGTCATGGCAGATGGTGTGGTGACATTTTGGAAAAAACGGATTTTCGCATGGTGATGAGGGGGTATTTTTTGTAGATTATTGTCAAGAAAAATACACGTAATCAATTCTTATTTATATACAACCAATTCAGAGGACACTGTAAATACTAATACAATATTGGCGCAGAGGATGTTTTGCTTCTCATTGTCTGACACAATTTAATTTCAAATAGCGTTTAACCCATACATAATACAGACAGATTCTTACTTGCAAGCTCTTCTTTAATAGTCTCTATATCATGTACATTTCTTAGAGGCAGTGCAAGCTTGTTTTATTTACCTTTATTTAAGCAGGAATATCAGATAATTTTTTTACCATAACATGTTGTTGACAACAAACATTATTAAACATCAAAGTGAATGAACAAAGTCTAAAAACATTATAGCACACATATTTAAATAAAACAACAGTGCTCAAAAATGATAATGGAACAAATCAAGTCTATACTAAAGAATATATTGAACATCTAAATCTTTACTGTACATTGTGTAATTCTTTGAGAACAATGACATAACATCTGTCAAAATCAGCAACCAAATGAGGGCTGGATTTAAACAAAAAAAAATCTAAGGAAACAATTGAAATCACTGGCTGTTCCAAACTTAGTGAATTTTATCACGACATTTCATAATGTGACTCAGTAGTGTGTCTGGCCCCCACGTGCCTGTATGCACTCCCGGCCACAGTTTGTAGGGCTCTGGCAGTGCTCCTCCTCTTCCTCCTTGCTGAAAGGAGCAGGTACCGGTCCTGCTGCTGGGTTGATGCCCTTCCACGGCCCTGTCCAGTTCTCCTTTTGTAATGGGCTTTCTCCTGGTACCTCCTCCATGCACTCGAGACTGTAGTGGGAGGCACAGCAAACCTTCTTGCAATTGCACGTATGGATGTGCCATCCTGGAGGAGCTGGACTACCTGTGCAACCTGCATGGGCTGCATGTACCACCTCATGTTACCAGTAGTGACAAGGACACAAGCAAAATGACATGAATCCACAATCGCTTATGCTTTTTGACAGATTGATAGCCTTTAAACGTTTAATTGACTTGGTGTTATACTGTGATGATTGGGTTCCACTATTTTAATAAAAATGTATATAATCTTATTTGACTATTAGACCGTTTTCTTCAAACTAAATATTAGTGGCACCTAATTCTAATGCTATCCTTGGTACTTTGTATCTAGTACTAACCTATCCTGTGTTCTGGTGGTCTAAATTATAATTTTAAATTACATGTGATGTGTGGCTGAAAATTATCCTAAAATATCAAGTGAAGAGCACAGTGAAGGAAAGCTTTTAATGGCTTGATTATAGAGGCTGTAGATTATAACACCATAGTGCAAAACAAACGACACAATTGTCAATGAATATTACAAGCTTGAACTCCAAGTGATGACTGTAATGATTTGGAACTCACTCCTTAGTGAGGGACTGAGTCATCCACATCAAACAAAGAAATCTCAGCAGATTTACACCCATGTACCACTCGGGGCATTCACATGTATCTTGATGGTAGAGGGTTTGTAATGTTCATTGCCAAATCTAGAACTGACTCAAATCAGTCAAGTAAAGAAGTATTGGCACATTTTATGAAATTGACTAAAAGTGAATTTAACAAATAAAAACACAAGGAATGAATCTAGGGTCTAACCTTAAAGGGAGAATTTTCAACGCAATAATATCTCAAGGACAAAACATTTTGAGCTCATCTGCAAAACACAGGTTTTTAAATGTATTGCCTCCCCTGAGGAATATTTCAAATAAAACCGAACAGTGGTGTCTTTTGTGAAGTGTGATGCATTTTAGTTGGTCCCAGTCTCCAGGAAATGCATTGATGGCTTTCACCTGTTCCGGTTTCCCCGGGGTATAGATATGAGGTTGTGCGCATGTAAAGTCCCTTCGTCATCCATCACCACAGATAAAGCCAAAGAGCTGTCAGAAAGGAGACAGGTGGTTGTGGGTCTACTCAGATGAGGTAAACGATATAAAAAACAGTAAATGGTGAAAATACCACTAAGCACAGTGAGGGCAATAGTTTTAGAAGCAATAGTTTTAGAAACACTTGCAAAAAATGTCAACAACAGAACGGCCCCACACACAGTGATAGGGAGGGAGGCAAAAAAGAATACAAGGATCATAGTTTCAAAACTGCACGGTCCAGTGGAAACTTGGGGTTATTACATATAAAAAAACTGTTAGATACCACCTCCATGACAACAAGCGCTGATTGCGTTTTTTGGGATTTGCACTATTGACGTATTTGGTGGCAAAAAGTAACTCCACACAAGGAAAGGAAGCTGATATTGACAGTAAAATATGGAGATACATCTTGAATTCCCGGGTAGTTTTTTTCCCAAAACCTGGTTACCTCTAATTGGAAGTTAGGAATTGGCCGTGGATGGACCTTTCATCAAAACAGAGACTCTGGACTTGAAAACCTTTGACCTGAATTGAAAAAAGGCAGCCCATATCAAGCCTTGAAATGTGTCTTGAAACGTGCTACATTGCTACATGAGCTGTCAAGATTTCTCCAAAACAGTGTGTCTACCTGGTCAGACTTCACACAAAGAGGCTCACCGTCGTAATCCACTTTCCAGGAGGAAATATTGATCGCAGGGATGACAATACTTTTAGAACCAATGTTTTTGGGGAAAGAATCATACTCAATGCAATGTGATTTATTTTTTGCTCCATTTTATGGATGATGTGAATACTTCTAGAGTTGACTGTATACATTTATCCTTTATCACAGGCAGATCATCGCTAGGTGGCATTGTGCAGTGAAAGCTGTAAAACAGGAAAATAGAAAAGAAATACATTAAAAACGTACCATATGAAATAATAGATACATTTAGTTAATATTCAGCACACTGGTAATACAAGTAAATAGAAATTATATTTACCTTAATTGCTGGTACTGCTTGATATGTCAGTGTCCTAGAGAACGGTGTAGTTACCAGCCATAACTGAATTCCTGAATCACTGCTCAGTGCTCAATGCTCAATAAGGCAGAGGCTCATTGAGCGTGTGGGATAAACTACTGACTGGTCAGGAGGAAACTCTTAGGTTGAAGATAATTTTCCCAATGAAGCAGCAAAAGAAGCAGGACAAACTAAACCTATCAGGCGAGGAAGCTGAGCGCATAACCAAATTCAATATGCCAAAAGAATACATGCACTTCACAAAGATCAAACCAGACATAAAAAAAAAAAAAGGGCACAGTCTTCGTCTGAAAGTTTGCATGCAACAATTTTATTGTTGTCATAGTAGACAACATAAAACATGATTTGGCGAATCAACCTGCCTTGTCCCCCTACATATCATTCTTGACAGGTGGTGACAGAGACATCTCTCCTTAAAGGAATGCGTTGTATCGTAAGGTAGAGAAAGTGGGTCAGTATACTTATTTATGATGTATACTACGTGGATAATCTGTTCTATTTAGAAATGTTCATCACCAACTCAGCTATCAAGCAAACACACGTCACATTTTAATCAGGTGGCACCTTCCACTGTACTTTGTGGGTTTAGCAGACACATATAAAACTTAGTCATAGACCAAAGCAATCGACATCAATGGAGATTTCCAATGAAATAGGATGTACTTGTATGCCTAGCAGTTATAAACCTTGTTTCAAGCACACTTTTCAAGTATAAAAGATAAAAACAGTAAGCCTCTTATTCTGAACGAGATGCTTTTGTATAGAATCCAGTCTCAAGTCTTCATTGTATTTTTCAACAGTAGAGGGTCCTGCTACTGTATAATGTAAGATTATTACAGCTAAATCAACCCAACATTAATAGAATGTTATATACAATTGCCCTATTAGGTCTAGCCATGATTACATTCTTAACAAACTGCATCCTAATCCTGTTAACTGAATGAATATTCATGTAGAAGAAATGGTTTCAATCTTTTAAATCATTTGATGGTGCCAACTACTAAAAGATTCAATAAAAGGTCCTCTGGATCCCTGTTCCCTGTTGCTCAGTTAAACCTTAACGGCAGTGAGCTGTCTTTCGGTATCCCTAGATATGGTTTTAAGCAAAACTATACAACATACACACATTGGAATACAATGTACTCTGTCAGATAAAGAGTGGAAATGTATGAAAGTCGGAGTTTGAATCCGCATATTAAACGTTTTATAAATAAGACAACTAAACTACAAAATGGCCAATCAATTAAGCTGCATACTGACATTACTATTCAGAGATGCTCAGCAGGTCAATATTCCCCCAAATGCTACAAACTCCGATCCATAGCAATGCATCCCCTAGTGGATTACTTCGCAGGTTTGTTCATGTCCTGCTGACAGCTGGTCATTTATGAATTTGTGACAGAGGGTAGAGAAACTGCTAAATATCTTGTGTGCAAAGGTTCAAGTGTACAGTGGAGGAAAACGTTGTTTGATCCCCTTCAGATTTTGTTCGTTTGCCACTGACAAAGAAATGATCAGTCTATAATTTTGAACAGTGAGAGACAGTATAACAACAAATAAATCCAGAAAAACACATTTTAAATAAATTATAAATTGATTTGCATTTTACTCAGTGAAATAAGTATTTGACCCCTTTGCAAATCATGGCGCAGTGTGTTACCAATTGTTTTCCTGGTGTCTATGGTCCCAGCTGCCTTTTGAATAATCTACAAGATCCTCCCTTGTAGTTCTGGGCTGATTCCTCAATGTTCAATAAACGAGGTGAGATCTTGCATGGAGCCACTGACCCTTTAGGAGAGTACTCAGCTCGTTACCTGTGTAAAAGACACCTGGGAGCCAGAAATATTGCTGATTGATAGGGGATCAGATACTTATTTGACTGAGTAAAATACAAATTAATGTATAACTTATTTGAAATGCTTTTTTATAGATGTATTTGTTGTTATTCTGTCTTTCACTGTTCAAATAAACCTACCATTAATATTATAGACTAATCATTTCTTTGTCAGTGGGCAAACGTACAAAATCAGCAGGGGATAAAAAAAATGTTTACTCCACTGTACCTGTAAAATTAGTTTAAAGCAAATATTATATAACATTACGGTAAAAACATATTATCCCAAAAATGTAATAAGAAGAAATGGATATCTTAAGATGGCCATAAAAAAGGTCATACATACATAAACTAGGTAACGTGTCTACATCTGAAAAACAGCACCCAAAGGTCATAGAGGACAGATGCAAATCCAGTCCTTGCAAAGCCTCTAACAAGATGTCAGGTGTCATCTGGAAGTACACACTTCAACTGTGAGAAGTCTTACAGGAAATTATCTTGTAGGTAGTATTGAACCATTCTTGCATCTCTTGTGACAGTTGCATTTCTACAATGAGGGTTCATTTGCAGGGACACGCTTTTCTAGTAAGTACCAACTACAGTAGGTACTCTAGTAAGTAATATTGGAATTCCATCCGAAAATAATGCAATCAACTCAATGTCTGACATGGTACAAGTGTTCCAAGAATCAATCATATTTATTTTATGAAGCTTTTTAGTTTTTTTTTACATCAGCAGTTGTCACAAGTGCTAATACAGATAACCAGTCTGAAACTCCCAAGAGCAAGCAACAACAAGAACTTGATGCACAGAGGCCGGGTTCTGAACAATCTAGAGAAGAGCCGAACTCTTAGCGGTGGCCAGTCTTCTTCAGGCTTTTCATGTTCAGATAACCAGCAGGCCAATAAATACAATGTCTGGAGTCTTAAGGCAGAATCCAGAACAGCTGCACAACCATTTCAACAAGGACAGCAACAGGGACGACCAGTTGGGCTGTGGGCAGTGACAGCAGGAATCGTCAGGCAGAAGCTAGATCCTAAGGCGTGATCCAAGGACTCAGGTCCTCCTAAGATTCAACAGGACACCAGAGAAATTAGATGGAGCATCCCTGAGATCCAATAGGATACCTCAGCATATAATTCAGACTGACTATTTCCCTTGGGGCATAAGCTATGGTAATAAAAACCAGGTATTGAGATGGGGGCTGGGCCCAGAGACACTGTGACTCAGTCCAAAAAAGCGAGGGGGTGTCTTTCCCTGGGTTCCATATAGAGGGAAGTCCTCCCAGCTCAATGCAGAAACCTGGACTACACTTACTTAAAGATGATAGTAACGTAAACAATAGGGACTAAGAGGAAACATATTTGGGTAAAACATTGGTCCCAATTTTGGGGAACAACAAATTGTACCTTTGCTTTACAAACATATCGATATCTTCCTGATTAATAGGATCTAAATCAGGAAGGAATGTGTCAGAGTAGACCAATATGGTTTCCTAATCCCTCCAAAAGATGTTGTTGAAAGCAACATTAAGGTCAAGAAGCACCATGACAATTACAAAGCCATTAAAAAGTAATTTACCAGATACACGTGTGCAGTCTTAGTACAATGATGGGCTCTAAAACCAGACTGGAGTGTTTGGTAAATATTATTTGTCTTCAGGAAAGCGAGTTACTGGGAAAGAGCTTTTTCAATTTTAAAAGAACAGGAGTTTCAATATTGGCATTCACTCATTAAATGTATCCCAAGAGGTTTATGAATTAATCCCTGCCAATGTAAAGGCCAACCTCTCTAGTGGAATGCTGCTTTTGAGTTAGCTTCAGAAATACGTTTTGTAGTGTTTTTTGTACTCCTATCTGATAAGCAGACGTAAACGGTTTTGGTAGTGTACTGCATGGGTCCTTCCAGGCTAGCTTAAATACTTTGTTGCGTAGAATTTCTGTTCACATTTTCTGGAGACTTATTTTCGGGTTATTAATGGTGGTACTGCATCCACAATATTATGCAAGATTAAGTCTATATGCTTGGTTAGATTGTCAAATTTACCAATTATTTGTGGTGTGTTTGATCTGTGATTTAAAGGTAGACAGAAAGTCTAGTAGATGGCTACAGACCAGTGCTGTGTAGACCAGCGAGGAGTGAGGGACGTACCACTGACCAGGGTAGAACAGCCAAGGTCAACCATTGCATATAAAAGCAACCTTGTCAGTGGAATCAATTACATTGATGAGTGACCTTGAAGAAAAGAGCCGTTACAGCTACAGCAGGTCATTTGATGTCTGATTCGTGCGGAAGTATCTCTAGGCTCAGTCAACAACACTTTCACAGCAATGACAGGCAGGTACCTGCATATTTCAATTATGCCTACGTGCATATTCGCCAAAGGTTTTTGTTTTTAAACAATCTGACAATTTTAACTAAAAGTATGAATAAAAGAAGAACATTAGGGAAGCTTTGTGTCAGTTAGGACTTTCCGGAAAGATGGCCGACATTTTCTGTTTGGAATAAGCACTTCCCACTAGGCACAAGCACATTGAATAAACATTGTTGCAACATCATTTGTAGAAAATACAATGGATTCTGAAAAAAGTCAACATACATTTGTTTTCAAGGTGAAATCACAGGAAACTTTCACATCTTTGTCTATGTCTATCTATGTTATAGCCATGTTTTATACCGCCCTTGGCCCGCCCAGACCATCTGAAAAAAAACTAATGACCCTCTGTTATAGGCTCTACCCAAAATGAGAATTTAATTTGGCTTGAGATGCCAGAAAATGTGGCCTTTTGTAAATGCATTTCATGCAATGT